>CAJNJA010011140.1:0-13816 GCA_905231915.1 Symbiodinium necroappetens | reverse complement strand
CATGTGGGCAGTTCTCTAAATTACGGTCCCTTTCAGGGCCCCTTTTTATATTTTGGGGACCTAAAAAAGGATCCGAATTTAGAGAACTGCCCATGTAAAGCCCCTCATGTATTGAAGGTGTATTCCTCAAAAATAGTGGGTATTGGGCTCTCTGGCAAACCCTCATAAATCCCATCGAAACGCATCATGGCGCCCGTGCACCCTTGATCCATCCCTACAAAAAGCCGAAAACACACCGACGAAGGTCTGAACAGACGACCGAAACCCTAACTTCTAAACCCTAAACCCGAGCCCATTAGCCGGGTTTAGGGTTTAGGATTTAGGGTGTAGCGTTTAGGGTTCCCTAGACCGGAAACGTAGGAACGAGGCCCCGAAAGACCACAGAAACATCAGGATCTCCCACTCAAGGTCCGCATAGTCTCGGAAGCTACATCCACACCCGAAACCTTCAACCCCTAAACCCCTCAACCCCTAAACCCTACACCCTACACCCCAACCCCTAAACCCCTAAACCGCAAAACCCGAAACCCTAAACTCCCAACCCTGGGCTGTGTTTCTCAACAGCACTTGCAATTTGAGTCGCAGCTTCGAGCTCCAAGTGCTCTGAAGGCTCAAGTTTCCAGGGGCTAAGACTTTATGTAGACCTCAGCCTCAACCCTAAACCCTAAACCCGAAAAATGCTGAACCCCTAAGCACTGAACCCTAAACCCTCAACCCGAAAAATGCTGAACCCTAAATACTGAAGCCTAAGCTCCAAAGCCTACACACTGAGCCCTACATCCCAAACCCTGAAGCCCAAACCCCTTAAAGGGGCTCGTGGGTTGAAGGCTTCGGGCTCTCGGTTTAGGGTTTAGGGTTCATGCTTTAGGGTTTAAGGGTTGAGAATTTAGGTTTAGGGTTTAGGGTTTAGGGTTTTAGGGTTTAGGGTTTAGGGTTTTAGGGTTAGGGTTTTAGGGTTTAGGGTGAAGGTCTCAAAGCCTCTCAGCTTCCTGCCACATCGGTTCTGTATGATGCAGGCCACCTTGTGCTTCAGAGTTTTAACGAGCTTTGGAGAGGGGTTTCGGGCTTAGGGGTTTAGGGGCTTAGGGGCCTTGGGGGTTTAGGGTTTAGGGGTTGGGGTTGTTCTTTAAACACCTCTTCCCAATTTCCACCCAGCAGTGCTTGTCAGCAGAATCCGCAGATCGCAGAAGGTGTGTGTATTGTAGGGTTCAGGTTTAGGGTTTAGAAGTTTAGGGTTTAGGGTTTAGGGTTCAGGGTTCAAGGTTAAGGGTTTAGGGGTTTAGGGTTTAGGGTTCAGGGTGACACAGGGTTCAGGGTTTAGGGTTAAGGGGTTTAGGGTATAGTGTATTCAAACACCTCGAGGGCTTGAGCCCTGAAACCTAAATCCTAAAACCCCTGAACAATAAACTTTAAATCATGCGGGTGGCGCTGGCTAAGGGGGACCCGAACCAACAAGCCTGAACCATAACCACGGCCCTGTGGCTAAACAACAGCCCCCGCCGAAACCCTAAATGTTGCAACACCAACACGACAGATCCTGTAACCACAAAACCTTCAGATTGGCTTTGGGGTCTTTCAGACTTCGGGGTTTGGGCCTTAGGGTTGAATTACATCAAGTTCAGCCCTCAGCCGCAACACCTCCTCACAAAAGCAACGACAAAGACAGCCTCGAAACTAAACAACACATGCAAAGAAAGCCTATAATCAACTCTCTAAAGAATCCCGTGGAGGGCCCAGCCATACACAGGGACTGACTAAACCGTGTCACCCGAAAGCCTCCAACCTAAACCGCACACCCCCCAAAAATCCCCAAACCCGAAGCCCTGCCCCAAAAATCTCTAAACCCGAAAACCCTGAAGCCCTAAGCGCCCAAACCCCAAACACTTCATTCCCCAAACCCTGCAAGCCAGCCTCAAACCCTGAAACCCTCAAGCCTTGAAAGCCCCAACTGAAGATTAAAACCCTACACCCCAAACCCAAAAACCCGCGGAACCTTGAAAAAAGTCACAAACTACACCCCAAGCCCGGAAATCTCAACCCCTCGGCCAACAAGATAAGACAAACCTTTAGTCTCTCATTTTCGCCAGTCTTACTCATCTAGAAAGCCTTTAAAAATTCCCCGAAAAAAAAACCTAAGTAAACCCTGAACCTAAAGTATCCAAGCGTAGTTTATGCCACCCCAAAAAAACACCCTAAACCCTAAACCCTAACCCCCCCAAAAAAAATATATATATATATACACACATATATATATATACTTATATATACTTATATATATACATATATATATATATACAAACATAAAATAAAGGCTCCCGGGCTTCCCGACGCACTCCATGCCATGGAGCCCATCCGCTTTGCCGCCCTGGTAGATTGCGCTCGCCACCTGCGATGCTGGGCGCCTTCTTTTGGGGGGGGAGGGTTTTGGGGTTTCGGGTTTGGGGGGGGTTAGGGTTTGGGGTGTTTTTTGAAGGGCTTTGGGTTTGCGGGCCGTCTTTTTTGAGTTTGTGTTATGGGGTTTAGGTGTTGTTGGGGCTTTGGGCTTATTGGGTTTAGGGGTTTAAGGCTTTGGGCCTTGGGGCTTGTTGGGTTTAGGGGTTTAGGGTTTCGGGGTTTGCGGCTTATAGGGTTGAGGGTTGTGGCTTTGATTAGGGTTGGGGGGGTTAGGGTAGATTGAGTTCGTCACCTGCGATGTTGGACGTTGTTTCGTACTTTTGGGTTATGGGCCGGTGTGGGGTTCAGGGTTTAGGCTTTGGGGTTTAGGGCTTGGGGTTTAGGGTTTAGGGTTTGGTCCCTTTGGGCGCCCACGGGGGTTTATAACCTATAACTGTGCAAATTCGGGTCTAATACACACGCTTTTTCCCAGGGTTTCTGAAGGTTTGGGTTATTCAACCCTAAACCCCAAACTCTGAACCCTAAACCCTACACCCCGAAACCCTAAACTCTAAACCGTGAAGGGTTTCACTCTCTAGGATTTCTAAGGGCGGCCAGGATTGCTGCGTTTCTTTGGACTTCTGCGGTCTGCTGCTAATTAGCGATCCCACGGCGGCTCACGAATGAAAAGGGGGGAAAGCCAGCACAAATCATACTTTCCCTCTTTGGGTGTGCAGCCTTTGTCCTTGAATCCTGGGTTCGGGGATGGATTAATATCCCCAGTCAGCCCTAGATCCTTTCACTCCGGATCCTTCACACGCAACCCAAAACACCCCTAGGCCCAGAACCAAACTCGCAACCTTCTCCCAAAGCCCTCGACAAGCCCTCTTTAAACCCCTTATCCAACCCCTATTGTAGCCTTCATCAATCTCCCCTAAGTTTGAACACCCTTACCAAAACCCGAACCCCTTGTATAACCGCGGAGAAAAACTGCACGTGCCTTCAACAAAGCATCTTAACCCTTGCTGGCCTCAGTGACGGCCGAGTCCTCCTGTCCCGCGCCGCAGCGGAAGAGCCCTTAGCAACTAGAAGGCCAGTGGGATGATATGAGAGGGACAAACCAGGGTAGGGCTCCTTCCTTAAAGGGTTTAGGGTTTAGGGTTCAGGGTTTAGGGTTTATATAGGGTTTAGGGTAGAGGTCTCGGGTTAAAGGACTCAGAAACTAGGGCTATAAGCAGGGCAACTCTACTTAGAATCATGACGCATAGCCCACGATTACTGTACAATAGAGTACTCAAAAAAGTTGTAGTTACTACGAAAGGACATGTGCTTACTTACTACGACCCATGATCCTACCCACTATGTTCTTCGGCACCCTGGGCTATTGCTGGGCTCTTAAAAGGGGCCTTGTTGGATTTTTCTATCCGGGGCTGCGAGGATTCAGTGGACGACTCCTAAGCTTCGCATTTCGGGGCTCAGGGGGTGCAGGGCTTCGGGGCTTTGTTAACGGAAACTACAGGTGGGGAGTTTAGGATATGTAGGGCTTCTATAGGGCTTCCCTTATGTATATAGGTTTTGGGGCTTAGTGCCGTAGGCCTTCAGCAATCCGAGTTGGGGTACCCGGGTCGTCGGATTTTAGGGCTTCAGGGCTGTAAACCACCCCTAAACCTCAATCCTTTTCTTCCCAGCCCTAAAGCCTACATTCTACACCCGATTATTCGACCCACTATTGTGAGCCCTAAGCCTTATATGTTGAACAATAACGCCTAAGCCCTAAACACTAAACCCACGAACCCTGAACCCGAAAAAGAAAATAAAAACTACAAAAGCCCAAGAAACCCTAAACTCACACACCCTAAACCCTAATACACCCTGAACACTAGAGTCCCTAAACCCCAAAACCCTAAAAACCCTAAACCCCAAAGCAACAAACCATCCCCCAATCGCCGTGGCTTTTTTTGCTGCGTCTCAGCGAGGCGAAGCCTAGGGAGGCTCCAATGGCTCTCAGAGCCCCAAGTGGTGCAGCCACTCCTCCGGGCTGGGGTTTGAGTTTAGGATTTAGGGTTTTTAGGCGTTTTTAGGTGTTTTTAGGGGTGTTTAGGGGTTTTTAGGGGTTTAGGGGTTTTAGAGGTTGAGGGTTTGGGGTTTAGGGCTTGGGAGTTTAATGTTTAGGGTTTTTTGGTGCTTCGTAGGGTTTTTCTAGGGTTTAGGGTTTGGGAGTTTAGGGTTTAGGCTTTTTTAGAGCCTTTTTCGGGTTTTTTGGGTTTAGGGCTTGGGAGTTTAGGGTCTGGGGATTTTTTGGTGGCTTAGGGCTTGAGAGTTTAGGGTTTAGGGTTTGTTAGGGTTTTGTAAGGATTTTCTTTGTGTTTGGGAATTCCGGGTTTGGGGTGTAGGAGTTTGGGTTCTACGGTTTGGGAGCTTTAGGGGCATGGGTGCAGTGCTTGCGGGCTCTTTGCGGATGCTACAAAGGGGCCACTCCTCCGGGAGTTTCTTGTCTCTGTTGGTGCGTACGTTGCACGGTTTGAGGTGTAGAACTTAAACTTAGGGTTTAGGGTTTAGGGGTTTAGGGGCTTAGGGTTAAAGGTGTAAGGATTTGCGGCCAGCTTGGGAGTTCATGGCCTCCCAAAAAAGGCTCCTAAGCCTACACCCAGATACAGCAAGCCAAATATGGTTTCAAGGCCCTTAGCCCGAAGCCCTGAACGCTAAATCTGAAACCCTAAAGTAAACCCTAAACCCTAAGCCCTAAGCCCTAAACCCTCAACCCTAAATCCGAAACCCTAAACCCGAAACCCTCAAGCCAAGGCCTAGGATTTTGAGGATGGGCTTGTGCCTGTTGGGTTTAGAGGTCACGGCCTTTGGGTTCAGAGTTCGGGGGGCTTCGGCCCAATATTGGGTCTGGAGACTCTTCATGTGAACTTTAATGTGTTTAGCATCCTCCCCCTAAGCCCTAAACCCTAAACCATAAACTCGAAACCTAAACCCGAAACCCTGTTTGGATAGATAGAATCCCTATGAACAGCTCTTCTTTACAACTCAGAGATCCTTGCGGGACCTCCCAAAAGAGTTCTCTGGGTTTAGAGTTTAGGGTTTTTGTCTTTAGGGTTTAGGGTTTAGGGTTTCTGGTCTAGGGCTTGGGGCTTAGGGTTTTTTGCCCAACAAATGCTTGCATCCTTGATCTTGCGCTCGTGCACGCCCAGCACCTCAGGTGGCTCGAGCGAGATGCGCGGACCCCCGATCAGCGTTCGAAGCCTTGCGCCCTCAACCCCAATCCTTAAAAGAAACTACAGGTGGGGAGTTTAGGATATATAGGGCTTCTATAAGGCTTCTATAAGGTATATAGACCTTCTATAAGGCTCCTATAACGGTAACTACCCACCTGAAAATGTCCTCGACAATCCTAAACCAGAACGCCAAATGTGGAAATAATGACATAAAAAGCTATCGAAAACCTGAACCTACTGATGCCGACCATGATGAGAAACAAACGAGAAAACAAAAGCAGCTATAACCAGACAGAGAAAGCCCTACCTTCGAACCCTAAAGCCACATTCGTTCTAAATCACACAATCAAAGTGAAACCCTAAACCCGAAACCCCTAAACCCTAAACCCTAAAACCCCTAAACCCTGAACATCAAAAAACAAAGACAAAACTCGTCGGCCAAAGGCGCATCCACCGACTTCCGGCTGCCCTTCCCCACGCGCGCCGAGGCGTCGCAGAGGCGACCGACCTGAACAGGTATTTTTTTTCAAGTGACCTGAACAGGGTTGAGGGGGTTTTCTTTTAAAGTGCACTGAACAGGGTTTAGGGTTTAGGGCTTTAGGGCTTTAGGGCTTTGAGGGTTTAGGGCTTGGGGGTGTAAAGTTTCGGGGGCTTTGGGTTTAGGGTTTGGGGTTTAGGGGTTTTGGGTCTTGAGGGTTTAGGGTTCGGGTCAAGGCCTAGGGTTTAGGATTTAGAGTTTAGAGTGGGGGGAGCCTTTCGTAGGTTTGTGTATGTTTTGGTGTGGAATTACACGTTTCTTGGGGCTGCATATGGTGTTTTACAGTTGCATAAGAGTGGGGTTCGAAAAGGCGTTAAAAGTTTTGGGGCTGCTTGCGATGTGTGCAAGGTTTATGTGGGCCTATGGATGAATGGCTTGGAATTTAGGGCTGGGTTTTTGAGTGGTGTTCTTTTCCCTCGTTTGTGGTGTAGGCCTTGGGGTGAAAGATTCAAGCTGGCCCTAAACCCTAAACCCTAAACCCCTAAAACCCTAAACCCTAAATCCTTGGGATGTAAAAACGAACAGTTTGGGTTCCTGTTCGTGGGGCTTGGGGCTGACAGCAGCGTTGAGTGCGGCCCTTCAACTGACGTACAATCGCTGTTTGGGCGCAGCGTTTAGTGTCTAGAGTTTTGGGGTTTCGGAACTGGGGTCTAGAGTTCGGCGTTTCGGTTTAGGGTGCAAGGTTTCGGGTCCAGGGTATGGGGTCCAGGGTTTCGGGTGTAGGGAATTAGACCTCTCAAGACCCCAAGAAATCAATCCCGAACTCCGAAACATTAACAACCCACAAACCTGCACGCTTGGACGGGAAAGGACATCCGAAATCTTGGACTGGCTATTGTCCACTGAACCAGGGGAACCCTCGTGAATCCTGAGCCGTGAAGCCGGAGAATTCAAAAGCATCGCAGGCTCCGGATGGGTTCAAAAGGCTTCTGGGTGCAATGGCTTCCGGCTTTACAGCTTGAAAGGTTGAGGGTTCTAAAAAGCTGAGAGCTACATACACTCCAAGCCCTCCAACCCCAAACCCTAAACGTCCTTGAGAAAGCCCGAAAACCCTGGAAACCCTAAATCCTTACACCGTCAACCCCGAATCCCTACACTCTCAACCCGGAACCCCCTAAATTCCTACGGTTGATGATATAAATCCTGCATTACCCATAATCAGGAATATACCATAATTCCCATAGTTTAGGGTCCTCAAAGTAATGTAGGATTTCTATCATCAACCCTAAACCCTAGACCCTAAACCCCTAAACCCCTAAACCCTGAACCCTATACCCTAAACCCTAAACCCATCAACAGTATGTACCTTCTACACAAAGCATAAACTCTAAGATCCTCGGGCAAAACCAACACGTCTGGCACTTGAAGCACAACAGCATGAACCTAAACTCTATACGGTTTAGGGTTTAGGGTTTAGGGTAAACCTAAACTCTATACTTTGAGAAACTGTGCAGAATCCTGGCGAAAGAATACACTGCTGAGAGAGCCCTTAACTAAGGAAGCGAGGTGGCCTTGAGTATACGACCCTCATGGAACCCTTGTAACGCCTTGTAACATATCCTTTAATGAATCATGAACCTTTAACCCTACACCTCAAGCGCTAAACCCCGAACGTACCTAAACCCCCAACCCTGAACCCCGAAACCGAGAACCTCAAAAAAGAGCCTCCCGGGCGAGGTGCTCCGCATCTCCAAAGACCCTGTGGACTTGTCAATGGCAAGGTTGCAGGGCTTACGGTAGCAATGGCTTACGGTAAGGGTTTATGGGAAGGGTCAGGGGTGACGGTTCAGGGCTTAGGGTGAGGTTGCAGGGCTTACGGGTTTCGAGAGTTTGGAGTTGTTGGGATTTAGGGGACTGGGGGTTTAGGGTTTAGGGTTGAGGGCTTGGGGTTTAGGGTTTAGGGCTTGGGGCTTAGGGTTTAGGGTTGAGGGCTTGGGGTTTAGGGTTTAGAGTGATTTTAGGGTTCAGGGTTTAGTTTGGGTTTTCGAGTACCGTCAACCCTAAACCCTAAACTTGGAACATGACCTGTCGGGCTGTGCAGGGCGAGTCTCAGCACCAAGTATCTGTAACCGATGCTCCGGCTATTTGGAGTTCACTGTGTGCAGCCATGGAGCTTAGGTTAGTGAGCTTAATGGGGTTGCGGTTGCCACTATGCCAATAAAGCTGACGATAATTACTTAAGGACCATGCTCTATTGTATTGCTAATGTTTCCGACCCCTATATTCAACCCTAAACCCTAAAACCCTAAAACCCTAAACCCTAAACCTCAGCGCCTTCGGATTCGTGTGAACTTCTCGCCCTTCTGCGTGGGCTCCACATACACGGGAAGATTTCCTGAAGGAGTCCTCCGTAGCAAGGGTTCGGGGTTTGAGGGTGTAAGGTTCGGGGTTTTAGGGTTTAGTGTTTCGGCTTTAGGGTTAAGGGCGTTAAGGTTTAGGGTTTAGGGTTTTAGGGTTCGGGGTTTTAGGTTTTAGGGTTTAGGGTTTAGGGTTTCGTGCATGCTGTCTTGCTTTTGTTGCTGAGGGGGTTGGGGATTCCCGAGTTTCGGAGCTGTAGGAATCTGGGGTTTGGGGCTTAGGGTTGAGGGTTTGGGGTTTAGGGACTTTGGGATATGAGGCCTAAGTGAAGCTTCTTGGACTTTAAGGCCCTTGGAGTCTGGGGTTTGAGGCTTGAGGGGTTTAACCCTAAACCCTAAACCCTAAACCCTAAACCCTAAACCCCCAAACCCCTAAACCCCTAACCCCTAAACGCCAAACCCTAATCCACTAAACCCTAAACCCTAAACCCGCAGGCTTCCGGCCGAAGGTCAAACGAGGGGCCCCCAAACCCTGAACTTAAACCACCCCCCCAAAGCCCCAAAGCTCCCTGAATCCTAAACCTTGAGGGTTTAGGGTTTAGGGTTTAGGGTTTAGGGTTTCGGGTTTAGGGTTTAGGGTTTCGGGTTTAGGGTTTAGGGTTTCGGGTTTAGGGTTTAGGGTCAACCCGAAACTCTCTAAGAGCCCTAAACCCAAGAAGCCCTAAACCCCGAAAGTTTTGAAGAGCTTTTGGCTCACAGCTCCTGTGCACCAGGAAGGGGAGGTTCTTTGTGTCGGACCCCTGCAGGCGAGATTGGGGGGATGGTTTTTTTGCTTTGGGGTTTAGGGTTTAGGGCTTTTAGGGTTTTAGGGTTGTGGGGTTTAGGGTTTAGGGTTTAGGGTTGAGGGTTGAGGGTTTAGGGTTTAGGGTAGGGAGGGCCCCCGAAAGGGTCACCCTTGACATGCAAACGAGACTTGACCTCTAAACAAGAATCCATTTCGAGCTCCGTGCCAGGTTTCGGATTTAGCGGAATCCCAGTAAACCCTAAACCCCAAACCCTAAAACCTAAACCCCAAACCCAAAATCCTAAACCCCAAACCCCCAACCCCTAAACCCAAACCTAGAACGCTGTCATGTTTCGGGTTTCAAGCCTAGTACAGGTAAAGGCTTAGGGCTTGGAGTGGAGAGTTCATCGCGGATAGTAATTAACTTGCCGTAGGTTGATCCGCTGCTTCGGGGAAAAGGGTTTAGAGCTTGGGGCTTGGGGTTTAGGGTTTCGCGGCTTTAGTAGGGCTTCAGGGTGTTTATTTGGCTGCGAGTCTGGGAATTCTCTGGGGTTCTATGGTCCCTTTGGGAACCTTTCGTGATGGTAACCAGTGTTCTGTGCTGCGCGGCTACACCCCCCCCCTGCATCCACCCAAGCTTGAAGCCCCGAACCCTAAACCAACTAAACTTGCAGTTTGGGGCCAGAGGGTCCCAAACTTTACCAAGCCCTAAGCCAACTAAATCCTAAACCAAGACGCCCCAAACTGGAAGCGTTTACATGGAAATGGCGTGCCTCCTTCTGACGAAATCTTCTTTCGAAGACCCAACGCCGGGCCACGGATTTCCAGAGTCCTGTGGACCAAGACCCCTTAAACCCCAAAACCCCTAAACCCCTGAACCCTTAAACCCCACACACTAAGACCCCTAAACTCCAAAAGCAGATTCGTTCCGGACCCGGGCTTAAGGCTGTAGGGCCTTGAGGGGCTTCGGGGCTCGGGGTTAAGGGTGTGCAAGTTAATACTTGTGTCCCTCCTTCGCTGTCAGGAATCTCGCGACAACCGCAGCTCGTGGAAGCATCAAAAGGCCCGCCAGGCGGGCACAGGGGTTAAGTAGCTCTGCTTTAGACCGAGCCATTGCTATCTCCTTGTGCCTCCCTCGCCTTTGCTCCTGACTGGACAAGCAAGCTACTGCAGACGCTACCGCTTTCATGGTAGCGGAGCCTGCCTAGAAAAGGCAGGTTCCTGACGATCCGGGGCCACTTGGCTCCAGGTGGGGGAAACACCTGGAGATAGAAATGAGCGGAACAGCGGAGCAGACAACAGCTGCTGTGGGGCGCACAAAAGATGGCATCCCCACCTTGGGGGGGGAAGCCAACACCTTTGTGCAGTATGAGGAGGCGGCCCTCCTCTGGGAGCAGAGTTTGACTTGGGAGAAGAGATATACAGCTGGACCTAAGTTGGTGCAAGAACTCAGCGGCGCAGCAAAGCGCCTGGTTGCAGGCCAGCCCGCGGGCTGGGTAGCTTACCGTGGAGGGGTATCCACGCTGATGGAACACCTGCGGCGGGCTTTGGGCAAGCCCAAAGTGAACGAGGTGACCGATCTTTTGGCTAGCTACTTCTTCAAGGGGACAAGAAGGAGACCTCAGGAGAGCATGAACGATTACATCACCCGCAAGACCACAGCGAGGCCACCGTGTGGCGAATTGCCCACACAAACCCCTGAGCGAGACAAAGGGGCAGGCCAACATGACCGGCGACAACGCCAAGGAGAACCACCAGGCGCCCTTTGTCTGCTACTCGGAGACGCATGCCGGTTTCGCCACGGACCGCTTCGACAACGCCGCCCTCGCCACCGTCAACCAGGATGAGGCCCTCACCACTGCAGAAGCAGTTCGCGAGGGGATGGCCGTCATCGATGGTGGAGCTACCCAAACCATTGGCTCTGTGGCTGCTGTTGAGGCCGTGATGAGAAAGAACAAGTCCAAGTATGGACACAGTGGTCTACGAGGCGTGGACTACCAAGACCCTCCTGTGTTCTCTTTTGGCAACTCCACGGAGAACCGCTGCCTCAGCACCGCGCGCTTGGGCATCACCGCCAATGGTCAGAAGGGCGAGATGCGAATCCACACCTTGGAGGATGGTGAGAGCCCCATCCTCATGAGCATCGAATCCTTGCGCAACGTAGGAGCCCTGATCGATTTTGAGGCCGACCTTGCCGTGTTCAGGAACCTAGACCCAGGTCGCATTGTGAGACTTGCCAGAGGCAAGTCGGGGCATCAGCTCCTACCTTTGTCCGAGGATTTGCTGGGAGCCTCTATGCAGACTCAGCAGCCCGTGCCGAGCTTGGCGCACTATCTGCCAGGCTAGGGACAGCACCTTCCTGTTTCGGGCCCTGACGAAAACAGGAAGGACCTTTGTGTAGATACAGGGAGATCTTTTTGCAGTTCCTCATTGAATCACTCTGGGGTTGGAGGGTTGAAACATGAGGCTACTGTTGGGGTTAGGGGGTTAGAAGAAACTTTGGAAGAGTCCGAGTGTGCCACAGTGAGACCAGCCACGTCGACGACACTACCGCCTGCCCATGAAGGACTTTCTTGTGATGATTGCAGCCACCTTCAAAGCTCAGGACGTAGTGCCCCTCACGTTCGCTTTTGTGCCGCGCAGCATGGACAAGATGACGTGTCCACAGATGGTGCTCAGCCTCCGAGCATACGGAGAAGAGCCGCCCAAAGAATGGAAGAAGGTTCAGTTGCTACAGCGGCTGAAGGAGCTGGAGGCGCAGGGCGAAGTCGTGGCCCCTGCCTCCAAGAGCAAAACGCCTTTGGCCCAAGCTGTTGCCAACCTCAACCGCGCCGGCTCGAAGAAGGCCCTCCTCCAGAAGTTTGTCATGGACGAGTGTGGGATCAAGGTGACCGGGAACGAGACGATGCACATCCTGACCCAGCGTGCCATGTCACACCTTCTGGCCACGGTCGAGGCTGTGGGAGAGGAACCTTTGGGTTTCGGCAAGTACGCAAGCCAGTCCTACGAGATGGTGGCCCACAACGACCCGCAGTACTGCAATTGGGTCATCACTACGGCAGAGGAAGGACCTTGCTCGGAGTACCTCAAGAGGTTCGCCACATGGCTGGTGAACGAGAAGGAGAAGAAGAAGCGAGCACCGGAGACCCGAGCCAAGTTGGACCTCAACCAGGTGATGACGAAGAAGAAGCAGGGTGGCTACACGATTGTGGGCGATGGCGAGGTGATGGTGAAGAAGGAGAAGGGAGCACCTACGACAGCCCCAACGACACCATCTACGGCATCCGCGTCCCAGGCCACGATCGAACAGCTCGCCCTGGCAGTGCAGAGCCTCGCCAACGAGGTGAAGACGTTGAAGGAGGAGAAGGGCGAGAAGCCTCGCAAGATCCTTGCCACCGCGGACCAGGAGATGGAGAACCAGAAGGACGCGCCATGAGCATGGTAGCTAGTCGAGCGTTGGAGCATAGGATGGACCAGATCATACCTAACATGTTCGAGGACTTAGTGGGGACTAGTAGACCTGAGATGTTGGAGATTTCTGGAGAGCCTGAGTGTGTGATTGCGGACTGTTTCATAGCAAGGACACGCCGAAGTGATGCAGCGCATAGATGTGCCTTGATGAATGGCCATGACATGTCTAGGCCCGAAGGGTCGCGTGTAGTTGTGGAACAGATCCTTAGCTTGAAGCCTCGTCACGTGTGGATAGCCCTCCCTGGGAAAGCCTTTAGCGCACTCCAGAACATCAACCAACGAACCCCAAGCCAGATCCGCGACCTCAAGGCCAAACGAGCCCTTGCAATCCGAACCTATGAGAACTGTGTGGAAATCACAAAAGTGTGTCAGCAGCAGGGGATTCATGTGACACTTGAGCTTAGTGAAAGGAGTGAAGCTTGGAGGTTGCCGGTTCTTCAGAAGTTGAGGTTTGAGTCGGACTTGCACAGTTGTGTGACCAAGGGATGTTCTGTGGGTCTGAAGGGTTCCAATGGTAGGTTGATGCAGAAGGGTTGGAGGCTCCTCACCACTCATCCACACCTGGCCTCAAAGCTCCACAAGCCCTGCAGGTGCCACACTTCGTATGACCATGCTAAGTGTGAAGGACCCAACGCCAAAGCCACCAGTCGGTATACTCCTGAGTTCACCCGCCTCGTGTTTGAAGCCTTGTCTCACGAAGGGAGTTTCGATGAAGTTGTTCAGGAGTGCAAAGGAGTGACGCGTCTTTCGGAGAGTTTCGGACAGGGTTTGGGATGTGCTTGTGAGGTTGTTTCAGAAAGTTGTGGGGTGTGCCTTGCCAAAGCTGTTGAAGCCCAAAGTAGGACCCCCACTCCCGAAGCCGAAGCCCTCATGAGCCAAGCTGATACAAAGCGACTGGAACAGGAAGCCCTGAAGCTCCGAACCAAACGTCCCGAAGCCACCCTCCAAGAACTCCATACCATGCTGCAGCAGTTTCCTATGAAGAACACAGGTCATTGCCGTCGGAACCAAGAGAACTCTAGTGACTACCAAGTTTTCGGTACGTATGCTTATGGGAATCATTATGGCAACACGAATCGCTCACATGACATGCCCGAGTTGTGTAAATGTGTGAACTCCCTCCTCAGAAAGC
>CAJNJA010011139.1:0-13817 GCA_905231915.1 Symbiodinium necroappetens | reverse complement strand
TCCTAGGGTTTTGATACACGTGGATCCCTAAACCCCAACCCTCAACCCGAAATCGGATGTGTATATGGGTTTAGGGTTTAGGGCGTTTAGGGTTTAGGGGTTTAGGGTTTGGAGTTTAGGGCCTTTTTATCGGGGCTTGGCATAGTCTTCAGATGTATTGCTCCAGGGTTCCTGGTTGCTGTTGTCCAAAGCGCGCCTACGGAGCATGTCCGACTCGTCCGCAGGATTCAGGGCCTAAGTAATAACCAATACTACTTTGGGGGTTCCTCATTAAAAGTATATCAGTAATAACCAATACTACTTTGGGGGTTCCTCATTAAAAGTATAGTATAAGAGACCCCAAAGCCCTATTCTAATTATCAAGGCCCCTACATTAGGTTTGCAAGGCCTGGCCTGCGCCATGTACAGCCCACATGCCCACATTCGCGAATCCAGAAGACTCTGTAAGAAGTCATGGCGCAGAATGACCTTGCAAAGTTTCTGGGTTAATGAACGCCTGTGTAAATATTTGTAGCATTCCAACCCCCCCCCTCCTCTGGAGTCTCCACTGACCCGCTCCCAAGGAAGCCGCGAGCACTGAAGACGGAAATCTTCGAGGGTCCAAGTCGAAACTGCAGATGGTATCGATCGATATCCATATGCGTATTCTGTCGAAACCTCAGACTTTTTGGCAGTTGTATGCCCTAAGGTAGAAGCGTCACAAGCTGATGCAATTTAGAGATGCAATCGAAAGACAGAAGTTCAGTGAGGACCATGGCGAAAAAATCCTTCGTGCACGAGCCGAGGATCTTCCACCCTGGGCCTCCTCTTGTCCTAAACCCTAAGCCCCCTCTACCCCCCCTCCAATCCTAAACCTGAAAACCCCCTTATCCCTAAACCGCATGATTCTTCCAACCCTGATTCCAGAAAAAGCCGGATCGTCGCTTGATTCCTGCATGTTCCTGGTGCAGGTCTACGCAAGGGCGACGGGCGAAACCGTGGTGCTGGCGGCCAACGGCGAGGGCTTGTTTTGCAATCAGGAGGGGATTCCCTAAACCCCGAACCCCGGGTTTAGGGTCAGGTCCGGGGTCACGGATTCTGATTCGGGTTGTGATTGCAGATCCTCGCGGTAGTGTTTCCAAGCCTTCAGCGGTATGCTAGAGTTCAAGGTAGACACCAAGCCGAACAAGCTGAAGCATAATCTCAACACCTAACCAAACCCAGAGCCTGCCCCTAAGCCCTAAAAACCCCAAAACCCCAAACCCTGAACCCGAAAACCCTAAACCCTAAAACCTAAAACCCTAAAGCCCGAAGAGCACAGGGATGCTGAACTTGGAAAACCCTACACCCCTAAAGCCCTAAAGCCCTAAAACCCTAAAGCCCGAAAAACCCCAAACCCTAAAACCCCTAAAGCCCGAAGAGCACACTCTAGTTATTAAGGCCCCTATATTACTTGCGGGAAACCCCAGGGATGCTGCGGCATGACCGGGAAGACGAAGCTTACCGACCCGAAGTCCCTGCTTCATCACGACAAGCACCCGAGTCGGAGACTAGGTTGCACCCGAAGGAGCAATATTGGTAAGCATTTAGTGGGCCTCTACATTAGGATCCCTTTTACGTCCCCCAAAGCAGCACGGCACCCTTACCAAAAAGTACCCTGAACGGGACCCTGATTTAGAGAGCTATGGACTTGAAGGACCCTAGACCCTAAACCCCTAAACCCTAAAGATCCCTAAACCCTAAACCCTAAACCCCTAAACCCCTAAGCCCTAAACCCTAAACTCTAAATCCCTAAACCCTAGGCCCTAAATCCTTAATCCCTAAGCCCTAAACCCTAAACCCTAAACCCTACCCCTTGTTATAGGCAAACTGTAACTGAGCCCCAAAACCTTACTCTAATTATTAAAGGCCCTTTATTAGGTCCTTCAAGTCCATGCTTACGCAGGAATCGTTTTGTTCAAGGTTTCTTTTTCCGCAGTCGTTATCAATCTGAGTTCCGTCATTACTCCAAGATAAGACGGCCTAGTCTTCTCGTTCTTCTCATCCCTCTCTTACTTCTCCTCCTCCCCCTCCTCCCCCTCTCCTAGACCTTACATCTTATAAGGTTGAAAAACCTTCAAAATTTCCACCACTTTATGAACCTCATAAGCCTTTCCACCCAAGGATGGAGCAAGTTTTCAGAGCGGCATACAGAAGCTACTACCCGCAGAGCTTTCACTTCGGCGAGCAGCTTGCGAACCCTCAGTGCCAGGCTCCTCACACTAGGGGTACGGTTGATGATATAAATCCGGCATTACCCATACTAAGCAATATGCCAAAATTCCCATAGTTTAGGATCCTTAAGGGATCGCAGGATTTATATCATCAACAGTAGGTTGGGGTTCCGGGTTTAGGGCTTCATTCAATGGGTTTTTCTTCCATCGTGTTTGGTTGGACTCAAACCCTTGGGGCTTAGGGTTTCGAGAGCTTTCCGGATCTAGGATCCGTGGGTAAAAGCGTTAGAGGCACCCTACACCGTCTCCCTAAAACCTAAAAGCGGCCTGCCAGTGATTTCAGCGGAGGGCTGCTAGGAACCCCAAACCCCTAAACCCCCTAATCCCCTAAACCCCTGAACCCCTAAACCCCCTAATCCCCTAAACCCCCTAAACCCCTAAACCCCCTAAACCCCCTAAACCCCTAATCCCTAAACTCTAGATCCGAGGCAAGGGTTTGGGGTTTCCCCTCTACTTGGAAGGCCTCAGAGTTGATATTCGGGTCCCTTGTATGTCCCCCAAAAAAGTGCGGCACCCGTATAAGAAGGGACCCTTAAAAGGACCCTAGTTTTGGGGAAGGGGGTAGGGTTGAACCCGTGTGAGATAGAGTCAAGTTCTTTTTTTTTTTATTTCCGGTGATTGTTTTTTTTTTGATTTCCGGTGTTTGTTTCGGATTTTGCATTTTGTATGTACCCCTTGTGGTTGAAACTGCTGTGGTTGTGGGTGCGCGGATAGGTTTAAGTTTAAGCAAGTTGACAGCAGTTCAGCTGTCATCTTGAATCTGAAGCAGCGCTTATCCTACTTTTGATGCCAGGCGTAGCGGACAAATTTGTCGCCCCTCTGATGACCTCTCACCCGTAGCATCAAATCCTAGCCCAAAGTTCTTTTGCCAGAGTCACCTTCTTGAGCGGTGTGCCCACAATGCCCATCTTCAACTTCTCCAGTCGCTGGCTTCGCGTTATCTGGGCGTTTTCCACAGTGGTGAGCGTGGGCTCTGCCACGGCGATAGTCTGAAGTCGTCGCCTGAACGGCCCCGAGCCGGAACCCTCGCAACGGTGACCATGAGAGTATGAATCGGAAAAATGTTGAGCGACAACGCGGACAACAACAGTCAAAGCGCGAGCAGCGATGAAGAAGTAAACCCCAAACCCTAAACCCTCAACCCTCTAAGCCTCCAACCCTCTAAACCCTCTAACCTCTAAACCCTCTAGACTCTAGACCCTGAACGTGATAGCTCTTGGTGTTCATTTCTAGATCAACACGACTGCGGTCACGACTGCTGCTGCTGCTGCTGCTGCTCCTGCCGTTGCGACTGCCACTGCTACTACGGCGACGACGACTACTGCTACCACCACTACCACTACTAGCATCGCTACCGTTGCCGCCACCGATAACACTACCACTGCCACTCCTCTTGCTGCTGCTGCTGCTACTACTACTACTACTACTACTACGACGACCACCACCACCACCACCGCCGCCGCCGCCACACGGCTACTACTACGACTCCTGGTCCTGCTGCTGCGGTACTGTTGGTTACTACTATACTGCCACTTGCTACTATAAATACCGTTCTGTCAGTTCTGTTCAACAAGCATCTAGGCCTTCACTGCTTCCTTCCGGGATAGGCCGCTGGTGCAGTGCTGTTGGCAAGCTCAAGCTTGGACAACGATGCCGCCAAGGAGAGTGTTTGCTGTCTAGCGACAGGGTCGTGCTCAGGCTTCAGGCTTCGGATGTTGCGATTTTTGGTTTTTTTAGGGGTTGAGGGATTCTCCTTAAAACGGGAGACTGGGCTTCAAGGTTAGACTTGCATGGTGCGTGCGAGGGATGCTTTAGGAATCCTGTCACAAGGTTGATGGGGCCCCTAACCCCAAAACCCAAAACCCTCAATGCTTCCATTGCGAGGAGGAGTTGAAGACCCTGCTTCGGAGACTGCCTTCTGCTCAGTCCGATGCAGATCTGTTTCCGACGCTTCAGGTACGCCGTTTCGGTTCTAGAGAGTTTACGTACGGGAGGGGGCGGCCCCTAAACCTAAGCCCTAAACCCTAAACCCTAAACCCTAAACCGCGCCTGGGCTGTTCCAAAGGAGTCTTTGGGCTTTGTTCGTGCTTTCTCGACCGCTCCAGGAGTTCTTCCTGACATGTTTCGCTTTAGGGTTTTAGGGTTTTAGGGTTTTAGGGCTTTAGGGCTTTAGGGCTTTAGGGCTTTAGGGTATTAGGGTTTAGGGTTTGGGGCTTTAGGGTTTTTCGTTGTACTCTTCATCCGGTTCCTTTTTTTCCTTAGCGGCCGCTGCCAAGTACATTGAGCAAGGGAAGCGACGCGGATCAAGGACTGCCCATCCCGGGTCAGGGCCGCAAGCTTCTCTGTTCTGTCTTGCCGTGCCCTTCCCTTGCAGGTGCTGTCTTTGGATGATGGCGCTTATTTGAGCACAGACTTCTGGGACGCCTCCAGGCAAGGGTTCGCAAGACCGACCGGTCTGAATTATATGCGCTCTGCTTCGATGACGCCACTCACAGCTGTGACGGCAGCGACGGAGGACGGCGCTGTATATCTGAACGTGCATAGATAGGCTTCCATGTTTGCATCCCTAGAAGTCGTGATTACTTACCCAGTTACATAAACCCTAAACCCTCAACCCTAAACCCTAAACCCTAAACCCTAAACCCTAAAACGCTGTGAAGGACTTTAAAGGTTTCCTACCGGGTCGTGTCGTCAGCGCCGATGCGGCGTTGCGTCAGCTGGGTCTTAACCAAATCACCCATGTCTCCGTGTTCGACCGGTGTGCAAGTGGGGAGCAGAAGATGTCCCTGTTCCGACTTCAGTCAGAAGGCAAGGCTCCGGAAGTGTCGATGGAGTTGGATGTCTCTGATCAATGTCTCAAAGTCCTTGAAGAGCAAATCGATGCAGTGGACGTAGTCGTGGTCCCATCTGGTAATGCAGATTTCCTCACGTACGTCTACACGAAGTTTGCTCCCAGCCTCGGGAAGAAGATTCTGCAACGTGTGAAGAACGGAGACATGGTCTTTCTTGGCCAGGGTGCTGGGTCCATCTTTGCAAGCAAGAGCATTGCAGCCACTGCCGCGCCGAATCCATCGATACTGAAGCACCTGCTACATGATAAGATGGACGGCTTACAGCTTGTGGACTGCGCCTTGCGCCCTTCCTGGGACGATGAGAAGAAATGGTGGGACATTAGCTTACCTCTCCTGGAGGATGCGATGCACACTGAGATCATAGGCTTGCGAGATGGCAATGCATCTGGGCTTTTCACAACATCCCCCCTCCGCCCATGGGTTTAGGGTTTAGGGTTTAGGGTTTCTGGGCTTTTCACAACATCCCCGACCCGAAGGTAAGCGAGATCTACCCTCCCCTGATACTTGGAGGTTCATGGGTAACTAGAAGTGGGGTTATAAGTAGGGTAACTATAGTTATAATCCAAATTAGGGGACTTATAACCTCACTTATAACTACCCATGAACCTCCCCTGATAGAGCCCTTGTAGACTCATGCCTTTGGAGCTCCCTTGGAGCTCTTCCTCGAAGACCTCTGACAGAGGTTCCTCTCGGGGGCTTCAGGGTTTAGGAGTTTTCGGGTTTAGGGGTTTAAGGGTTTAGGGGTTTAAGAGTTTAGGGTCTTTTGGGTTTAGGGGTTTGTAGGTTTAGGGATTTGGGGGTTTGGGGGTTTAGGGGTTAGGGGTTTTAGGGTAGCAGAGATTCATTTCCCTGTGCTTACCGACTCAGAAGCCTGGAGACCTAGGCCTCTGAAGCCCTAGCTACTGTTGATGGTTTAGGGTTTAGGGTTTAGGGTTTAGGGTTTAGGGTTTAGAGTTTAGGGTTTAGGGTTTAGGGTTTAGGGTTTAGGGTTTAGGGATATAAACCTTGCATTACCTAAGGACCCTAAGCTATGGGAGTTATGGTAGATTCCTTATTATGGGGCATGCAGGGTTTCTATCATCAGCCGTAGAAGCCTGAAGTTCCTGGAGTCCTACACCTGTAGAGTAGCCCGGATGGGAACCCTTCTACCCAGAGACCCCAAAACCCCTTAATTAAGGAAATAGACACTATAAATCAGATGAGGGCTCCTACTGCTACTACAGTTTAAGGTATGTTCCTTAATTAAGGGGTTTTGGAGTCTTTGGGTAGAACCCCTTTGAAAAAGTCATCGCAGGCACTGGTCTGTTCGAAGAAGTGCGACGTGATCGGGAAGGGTGGGCATGCGGCGCCCTCCGTCCTAAGCCGCGCAGATGAAGGACTCGAGAGACTAAAGTTCAGGAGCTGCAACGTAGGAACCTGATTAAGAAACCCTGACCCTATAACCCCCAAAATATTAGGGTTCATATGAAGGACCCCAGCAAAAGGCCCAGGGTTTCTGAATCAGGTTCCTACATTAGGGTTTCCGGGGGCTTCGAGATGAAGGGTCTTCAGGCGATTCTGGGGGTAGGGCAGTGGGGTTTAGGGGTTTAGGGTTTAGGGTTTCGGGTTTAGGGGTTTAGGGGTTTAGGGGTTTAGGGTTTAGGGTTTAGGGGGTATAGGGTTTAGCGACCCTAAGCCCTAATAAAGCCCTAAACCCCTAAACTCCACGGCACCAAGCAGGGAGCGAAGCTTATGATTGGGGTTGGAAATACATACCACTCTTGTCATATGTATTTATATGATCCCAAGTATTGAGATACTTTTGAAGTTCTTTTGCACCATCTCCCCTCTTCCTTTACGGATTTACGGCTCCAACACCCTAAGCCCTGAAAAACCCCACAGCCCTACAGCCCTCCGCCCCCAGACCTAATCCCTAAACCCTAAACCTCACCGTAAACCTAAACCCTAAGCCCCAGCCGTAAAACCCCAAAAGCCCATCAGCCCTAAACCCTCAACCCCCAAACCGTGCAACCCAACGGCTCTAGAGCCATGAAGCCTAAACCCTAAACCCTAAACCCTCTGTAGACCCTAAACCCTAAACCCTCTATAGACCCTAAACCCTAAAATATCTATAGACCCTAAACCCTAAACCCTAAATTCTTTTTAGAGCCATGAAGCCTTTCAGGTGGTCTTCATCGCGGCCGACTGGAGCTTGCAATGCTTTCGGCCTTTCAGAGGTGAGAGCTCTGGGGTTTAGGGTTTAGGGCTTGGGGGTTTAGGGTTTAGGCGTTAGGGTTTAGGGGTTTAGGGTTTAGCGGTTTAGGGTTTAGCGTTTAAGGGTCTAGGGTTTAGGTGGTGTAGAGCTCAGGGTTTAGGGGGTTTGGGTTCTGGCGTTTGCTTATCCTGTGTGGGTCCAGGGTATCTTCGAGCTTAGGGGGTGTATTCGAGTAGGATTCACAGAAATACCATGTGATGATTGGGTTCGAAATTCAATTTACAACTCTTGGGAGGTTCCAGGTGCAGGATCATGTGTTCATTGTCCAGCCTAGGACTTGTACGGACATTTTTCGCCCAGTCCTTTAAGCGGAGTGCACTAAGTGCCTTCAGCATGTATTTTCGCAGCCGTTCGTGACGGTTCTGATGCTGGCGCCGTACCGGTTGCTGGCCACCCGTAAAGACAGTAAAATCCAGGCTGTTAAGCTTTTCCCCAGGAGTCGACATAGACCCTACCTTAAGTTTCATGCAAGAGTCGCCAGAGCTGCCAAGAGTAATCTCCAAAATCCCGCCAAAAGTCTCTATCCTCGACTCGTCGACCCCTGATGTTGGCAGAAGCAACCGTTCGGAGCTTGTAGGATCTGTAGATAGCTCAGACTTTCTGCTGCGATTTGTTCGAGCTTCCTACGCTGTTGTCCTCGTTGGAATCATAGATCCAATGGCAAAAGCGGGTTGTCGTCGTCGTTCCTCGTGCGCGAAGCACTAGAATTTGCATGGTTGTGCAGTCTAGCCGATGGCATTATTATGATTTTGAGCAGCATCACTGCTATGGCCATCCATAACACCATTCTGATTTGTCTTAGTGTCGTTACTATGATTGTCATCATCTGCATCATGATCATCATCACTCTTCATCTCTATTGCCATTGCTGTGCCGTACGCGCCAGAGTCTATGTATCCATCGCACCAGGTGCCTGGTGATGCTCCGACGCTTGCGTATTCTTGTCACTGCCGTCAGTATCGCCATCGTCATCGCTGTGACTGTCATGCTTTTTGCTGCTGATTCTCGTCCCGCTTCTCCGCCTCTGGCAGCACTCCGCCCTGCCTACTGGTCTGACAATCACCATTTCCGCGACTATGCTACCACAATTTTTTTCATCATTTCGCCATCATCAGCACCACTACACCCTCACCCGCACCACTTTGGGAGTCTTGTTTTCAACCCTAAACCCTAAGCCCTGAAACCCTGAAACCCTAAACCCTAAACCCCGGTCCCTAAGCCCTAAACCCTAAACCCCAAACCCTAAACCCTAAACCCCAGTCCCTAGCCCTAAACCCTAAACCCCAAACCCTAAACCCTAAGCCCTGAAACCCCAAGTCGGTTTGGGCATCAACCTCGAAAGCTCGCCGTGCCCGCGCCAGTCAAACGACTGCAAAACGAACTGCCCCCATGGGGTTTTTTCCGAAGATAGGGGACCCTAATATAGTACCCTAAATAGTAGGGTTTAGGGTTTAGGGTTTGGGGCCCTCATATAGCACCCTAAATAGTAGGATCCCTTGATCCTTAATATAAGGATCCTTAATCCTAAATAGTAGGATCCTTCATCCTTAATATAAGGACCCCAAACTAAGGTACCCCAATATTCGGAAAGTCCCTAAACCCTAAACCCTAAACCCCAAAATAAGGTACCCCCCAATTTTCGGAAAGTCCCCCATCGAAAGACTTGCAACGAGATCCGACGGCTGCGCAGCCGCGAAAACAGTCGGTTTCGGGTTTAGGGTATAGGGGTATAGGGGTTTAGGGGTTTAGGGGTTTTGGGGTTTGGGGGTTTGGGGGGGTTTTGGGGTTTAGTGGTTTCGGGGTTTAGGGGTTTCGGGTCTAGGGACTCTTTCATCGCAGCTGGTCCATGATTTCCCAAGGGCTGAACCTCCTCCTCTACCTCCGCAACTAACCCTCGGCCTTTGTTCCCCGAGTCCGAAAAGCCCGAGCCTGCATTTTGAACTAGAACAAGACAAGCCCTAAACCCTAAACCCCTAAACCCTAAACCCTAAAACCCTAAACCCCTACACCCCTAAACCCTTAAACCTTAATATCTCTGACTGTCGCGCGGCTATCGTCCTACTCTAGACTCGCCTTCTGCATTCCCTGACCCTAAGCCCCGAAGCCCTAAACTTTGACTACAGGCTGAATCCTCAACCCTCAATCTTTTACCATGTTCGGGATGCTTTCTCCGGTGTTCACGCGATCCTGAATCTTGAGATCAGCTCCGAGGTGAGGAAAAGGTTTAGGTTTTGGGTTGGCTAAGCCCTTAACCCTGATGTCTCAAGCCATGAAGCTTGAGGCCTAAACCCTCATCCCCAAACCCTCAACCCTGTGCAGCCTCGTAAGACTCTTGGGCCTTACAGAAAGGAGCTCAACAAAAAGACCCTCAACCCTAAAGCTTAAATCCTCGACCCTAAACGAAGAGCGAGGCGGGTTTTGCGGCGGAGCTCTTTGGCTCCATGATAAAGGCCCCTCTTATGACAGCAAGGTTCCACTGCTTGGCAGGCAACTGTAGGCGTCCTAGGCCCTAAACCATAAACTTGACACCCTGGACCCCAAACCCTAATAATCCCAAGCCCTAGACCCCGAACCCCGAAACCTAAACCCTAGACCCTACACCCCAAGCCGCAAACCCTAAACCTTATACCCGGGCATCGGAATCAAAGCCCCAAGTGCAGCCGAAGCTGTGCCAAGCCCACCGTTGGCTATGTCCAATGGTTGTCTGCTGTCGGATGCACCGGAAACTGTGGACCTGCGACACGAGTTCAACATCGCGCGGCCTGAGACTGCTGCTATAGCCTTCTTCAAGTGGACCCTGGGCAGTTGAGGGTTTGCAGTTTCACGTTTCCTTGCCATGAGGTTTGCACTTCAGCTTTCAGTGTTGAGGGTTTTTGGCTTCATGTTTTGAGGTTGAGCGACCGGACTCGGAAGACCACTAGAAGAATCAGCGGCAATCGCAGTACAAACTACTCGTAGTTACTGAACCACAGCTCCGATAGATCGGTTTTGTTCTGCGTCATTGATGGATTTTCTGTTGGCTATGGAGGTGTAGTTTTTGTAAAGAGGATAGAGTATAGAGCATAACCCAATCCCGGTTGAAGCATGCGCTTGGATTTTGTGAGATTTCGATGTTTGTTGTGTGACTTGTTGGATAGCTTTCGTAACTGTCTCCAGTGTTTCCAGTCTGTGCAGTTTTCTTGTCGCCGTGTTCGTGCCATTGGGGTAGTTCTCTAAATTAAGGTCCCTTGTTAGGTCCCCAATATAGTACGACACCCTTATGAATGTCCAAACCAAGAACGTCAAGTAAACTGACGACAGGAATCCTCAATGACAAAATCCATGCAAAACATGATTATGGCAAATGCACACCGCCCTGGCGTACTTTTCTGTATAAAAAGGACCCTAAAAGGGACCCTATTTAGAGAACTACCCATTGGTGCTGAGATCTTCGAATCTTGCTTCTGGCAAGCCGGCTGCTCAACGTTTTCGTCTAGATGTCCGTCGTCATCGTGTGACCGGGTGCTTAAAGATGATCCTTAAGCCTACCCTAAACCCTCAACCACGAAACCCTAAACCCCAAACCCTAAACCGTAACCCTAAGCCCTAAGCCCGCAGAGCGAAGGAACAACCGAGATTGCACTGGCAGCAGCTTTCACGTCAACGTCTTGAACAACGACAAAGAGGAGGTCCTCAAGCAACTGGACGCAGGTGCGGTTGCCAACCCCAACCCCTAGACCCCAATCCCCGAACCTTAAACCCTAAACCCTCATCCCCCAAACTCTGAACCTTAAGCTGTAAGATTGCCCCAAGCCCCAAGCTCTAAATTCTAAGCCCTGACCCATGGAAGACCAACGGCCAGAACTCCTCCCCGGGAACATCCTTGTAGGGTTTAGGGTGTAGGGTTTAGGGTTACCCTTTGGATGTTGGGGCTTCATTGTTTCGCTAGAATTGCAGGGGAAGGATTTCGGGTTTAGGGTTTAGGGTCGGTAGTTCTCTAAATCAGGGTCCCTTTTAGGGTCCTTTGTATAAGGGTGCCGTACTATTTCGGGGACCCAAAGCGAGAACCGAACTTAGAGAACTACCCGCAGTGTGTAACTAGAATCACGGAAGGAGGGTATCCTTAGTATGGCCTTCATAAGGGGTTGCTGGGTTCCTGAACGTGAGACACGGTGCCGTATCTCCTAAACCCCAAGTTCTGCTTGGGCCAGGAAATCAGACCACACCTGAATCCTAAGCCCTGAACCACGGTTTAGGGTTTAGGGTTTAGGGACCTAAACAACTACCAATAGTATTTTGGGGGGTTCCTTA
This sequence comes from Symbiodinium necroappetens, assembly GCA_905231915.1. NCBI lineage: Eukaryota > Dinophyceae > Suessiales > Symbiodiniaceae > Symbiodinium > Symbiodinium necroappetens. The sequence goes on along the minus strand of CAJNJA010011139.1, from coordinate 2,169 downwards.
TTATAGGTTTATTATAATATACGCCGAAGCCATGTTCTAATCATAAAGGAAGGCCCCACATTACTCCTTGCAACCCAAATTCATTAAACCTTAAATCCAAAACCCTGAACTCCTAAAGCCACCCCAAACCCAAAACCCTACACTCACCCCCAAACCCGAAACTTCACTTCACTGCATAAAAGGTCCGAAGGCACAGAAGAGACGGTGCGAAGAGCACTCAAACAGCCACCGGGCAGGTTGCAGGCCCAAACGTGCAAGGAGCATGACCAGCAAGGGAGAACACCAGGGGTGCTCAACAACAAGCCGGTGAGCAGACGGCAAGGCGCCAGGATGCACTTACAGAAAGTGACAAAGCCCAGAGTGCCTGACCCCAATCAAGGCATTCAGAGGAAAAGGCAAAACTCGGTAAGAACAAGTCACGGTGGCCGTGGTCACCAAGGTGGTAGACAGTGTCGTGCTGGTCTCTGTGCCGGTGGTAGTGGCCGCACAAGTCAGTTGAGCAGCAGGGACCCCACAGGACTCCCAAGAAGATCAAAGCCTGCAGCCCAGAATCGAGCCTTCGGCAGCAGAACCCATCCCACTCGGTAGGCCATAACATAACATCAAAGGGAACAAGTCAAAGTGGAAACGACGTATGGCCAGCTTGAAATAAGCAGCCAGTGCAATGTGCAATGCCAAGATGCCGCTTGCGATTGCGAAGAGCTCAGTCGCAAGGCGACCGGAGCTCAAGATAGAGGCCACCAGGGACCAGCTATTGCGGTACAGAATCAGAAGAAAGTAGCTGGGGTCGGGAAGCGGCGAAGACCAGGGCACTTTTAGAAAAGAAACCCAGGTCAATAGCCTCGAGCAGTGACGCCCCTTGAGCCAAAATGGCTACGGAACAAACCTGAAACCCAGAATCCCAAAACCTCAAGGCGCTAAACCCAAAACCCTAAGCCAGGTGTGGACATCGATGCCATCTACCGCTACGAGACCGTCTGGCAAGGAAATCAGCAATTCTGCACGGGCAAGGCCGGCAAGAGCCCAAGTTTTTCGGGGAGGTTTAGGGTTTAGGGTTTCGGGTTTGTTGTTTAGGGTTTAGGGTTCCGGGGTCTAGGGTTTGGCCTAGGGTTTGGGGTTTAAGGTTCGGTTTCGGGCTTAGGGGTTTGGAGTTTGGGGGTTATGGTTCAGCGTTAAGGTTTAGAGGGTTGAAGGTTCAAGCTTTGGCGAGGGGGGGGGACTAAGGGGCCCTAAACCCTGAACCTGAGGATTTAACGACTTCAGGCGTTCGGGGGTTCAGAGCACACCAGGCGAAGAGGTGAGGCCGGACAGTTGATTTAAGATGCTGTCGGAACAGTTAGTGATGGTCTTCCCTTATAATCCCCGCTGTTCTATTTCTTGGGCCCCTCGATTCTGCGATGAGGGCGTGGAGGTCAGGCTGGAAGCCCTTGACAGAAAGTCGTCAAGCTTCAGTAAGTAAAAAAGCTTCGCCCTGAGCTCAATAACCTGCTTCCGACTCTGATCGTGGGGTTTGGACCCCACGAGTATTGCTGTTTTTGCCGTTGAAATTGCTTCAAGGAACTGGTCCTTTTCTTCTCAGAGTTATTCGTATTATGACAGCAGCGTCAGTTCCGATTGTCTGTTCAAATATTCCCAGTGGTGTTTTGAAGGCCATCCACCTCGCAGCAAGTCGCGGCCACCTGTCTATGGTGGAGCTGCTGCTTCAAAGGTGCTCCATCTGAGAATCTTATGATTCGCATTGGTAGGAGAGCAAATCTAATTGTCAACACAGATGCTTATTTTTCCGAAACGCTAAGCCCTAAATCGCACAAGCCCCGAAAGCGTGAGACCATACAACAGATGCTGAGCTTTAGAACCATCCGGAAGCGGCCTAAGTGTGGGGCGCAGGCTTCGGTTTTCGCAGGACTGCGAGGCCCTCCACACAGTCGACTTGCTCCTGGAGATGGTAAGACTTGTAGCAATAGCAATATAAAGTAGGAATATCAATAACAATATACAGCAATAGCAATATAAAGTATAGGAATGTCAATAACAGTATGATAGTGACAGTACGGCTGATGGTATAAATCCTGCACATCAGCCCTGGGCCTCGCGGAGGCCCTCTCGTGGCCAAGCTCTTGAACGCCCGGGGAAGAGCAACCACGGACAGACACAGAGACAGACACAGAG
>CAJNJA010011133.1:0-13822 GCA_905231915.1 Symbiodinium necroappetens | reverse complement strand
CTCTTTAAGTTAAGCACAGGGCCCTCTGCATGCAAACCTCTGAAAGTAATCATCTTCTTCCAGTTCTGAGATTTGGATACTTTGTACTTGTTTGTAGTAGGGCAAAGTTTCGGGTCATGCAACTCATGTAGTATGGATTTACTCATCGGTTTTTATACGGATTTACATCTGTATCCGTATTTGCACTCAGACCTGTCAAATCTATACTCATAGTTGTGTTTATACCGATCTATATGAATACCCAACTATCTTTTCAGGCTTTCTGGTGCACTTGAGCCTGAAGCCGAACCTTGGACGCCTTTGGGGGTTCCAAAGTCTCCACAGAATTAAGGGCTCTTTGGGGTTTCGATGAGTTTCGGGTGTAGTGTCATGTCGGAAGTTACTTCCGGGGCCGTGGAGTTCTGAACCCTGGGGCCCGTTTACACTCCGAATCTGCCAAGCAACCGTCATCTGCCCCAGGTCGTAGACGTGTAGCCAGATTATCTGAGGCTTTTGCATGCTGCCTCGGAAAATAGGCATAAGGATGATCTGCACACATGCATAGATGCATACAATCATACACTGCATGATTGTATGCATGTATGCATGTGTGCATGTTTGTATGTGCGTACGTATGTGTGTACGTGTAACTGCGATGGAGCAACGAGATAGAGGAAACAAGATGATCGTAGGGTAAGTAGCAGAAAACGGCAAACGCAGCCATCATGATAAACATGTACAAACTTCATTCTACTAGCACTGAAGCTAGGTGCCGGGAGTCGCTCCGGTAATCGTAGCAACAGTAGTCGGTATCAGGTGTGGTGACTGTAATGGTTGCAAGAGCACCATTGCCATTCCTAACGAGAATGGCCATCATACCTGTAACAGACGGAAAGAATGAGTCATCCCAGCTCGGACTCACACGTTCAGGCTTGCCAGCACCTGACAAAAAGGGAGGGGGTAGGTAACGAGGTTCAAGAGCATTTCATCATGGTTTTGTCTAGGCATTCACAACGGTTTCATCATAAGGTTTTGTAGGTTTGTAGAAGGATGCGAGGGTTTTGGGTTGGTTTAGGATCCAAGGCTCCAGCGTATCGTGGTTTCAGATTATCCGGATTTTCGTTCCGAAGCTAAGTGGGTGATATAGAAGCCTGAAGCCCTAAACCCTAAACCGGCAGCCTACAGGTTTGCATAGTCCAAGCGGGATTTTGGGGCATCTTGTGCTGCCCGTATACTCCCTGTTGCTAAGGTTTGGGGTTTGGGCTCCAGCCCTAAACCTAAAACAGACAAACCAACAAAACCCTACAACAAATCGAAAACGCTTCACGCCTGGACACTAAAAGCCCTGACTCCCAAACTATCAACCCCTAGAAGAAATACTCCCTCAACGCCGAAGCCGCGAAAACTTTGCTGAGTCTTGTTCGGCCCTAAACCTATAAACCCTCAACCCTGAACCGCAAACCCTAGACCCTAAACCCTGAACCGCAAACCCCAAACCCTAGTCCCGACACCCTAACCCCTGAACCCTGAACCGGGCCCTGATCCTCCCCACGTGCCCCCGGAATTCGAGCCCGGAAGCTCCTCCAATCGTGAACTCTGTCTCACTAGTTTTAAAACGGGGTTCAGGGTTTCAGGGTTTGGGGCGCCAGGGTTTCGGGTTTCCATAGGGTTTATAGGGTTTGAGGGTTTGGGGATTTAGGGTTCAGGGCCTGCCGTTTGGGGTTTAAGGGCTTGGGGCTTCGGGGTTTCGGGTTACTTCGTATAGAGTTTAGGGTTTAGGGTTTGGGTTTTGGGGTGAATTGGTGTCAACATCTTGCGACTCATAAGGAGATACGAGTACTAATCCTCCCAACCCCTACATTACGCAGATGCTTGCTGCGCGAGTCTCAAATGCACTTGCGCCATGTGCTTTGTGCATGTAGCCTACTTGGACCCAGAAGCAAAGCCCGTTCCTTCGTGTCCCGGGGCTACGTTTATCGACACTCGAGCAACACAACCAGACAGGCCCGAAATCATACCCTAAACCCTATACCCTAAACCCTAAACCCTATACAATAGGTTGACAACTGAACAAGGACATCAAAAACCGTCGCCCTGGCCTGCATCGATGGGTGTGGACTCGGCGGCATCCACATCCTTCCGGGTGAGGACCGGGTCTTCTGCGGCTTACAGCATATAGCCTTTACTAAGTGCAGGTGTAGGGGTTCTGTAAGTATAGGGCTTAATTCGGTTTAATATGAGGACATTGGAAAGAATTCAGACAGGGTTTAGGCAATTGCATTTTCTTGTATATGTGTGTGTGTGACATGTAGGTACTATAAAGGGGTATTAGCATGAAGTATCAGCAACTTCGGGGCTGAGTACCCTAGCCCAAAAAAGGCTAACCTTTCAATTATGGTAGGATTATATAAGCCCAAATTCAAAAAAGTCAAAGGTTATCTACTCAGCTACTAAGAGTATCAGCAATGAAAGTGAGGACAGCAGAAGCCTTCTCGTCTTTTCACGCGACGATCGAGCTCTGAGAGCTGATGCACTGCGCCCTCAGCGACATCACAGCGTGGAGGAGATCTTCGAAATCCGACCTGCCGATTTAGAGTACACCCATAGGCCCCAAAGTAGTCTCGTTTTGTGGCATATATTTAGAATCCTATAAGGTAAATCCCAAAAAGGAACTACTTAGGGGCCTATGGGCAGGGTTTAGGGGACGCAGAATGCGGAGCAGGGATGGGCGCTCTCAGTTGTCATTCTGACACCCTGCTTGCGCTTTCCTTGAAGCCCCTTTGTGGAAGGCACTCGAGTCAACCGTTTCCCGAAACCCGTTCATGGATGTCGGTTATGACGAATACCACCTGTACGGTTTCTGGCCATTGGCCAGTAGCAAACCCGAAGTAAAATTCGGCACCCGTTTTTGAGGGCCATACTAATTAATTCGCACATGGTTTTGGAGTATGCAAGACTATAATTAGAACCATTAGAACTGAGATTATACAGCAAAGCATTCACTCACTGTTCCGTTTTCTAGTGCACTCCCATCAAACTCAGGCCTCGCCCCAAAACCCCCCAGAGCCCAAACCAGAAGATTCAACATCAGCAACGAGATAACTTCAATGCATTGAGGCTTCCACTGTGGTGCTCTTTCTGGGGCGGCCTCTCGAAAATGCCACCCCTCGCTTAGGGTCCGACAAGCACATGGTCGTCTCTGTAGGTGCGGGCGCCGGGGGCTGTAAACCCAACTCGGCCTCCAAACCCTCAACTCGGGTTCCTGCGTTCTTGTTAAGGGATTGTAGTCAAGTCACCCGTAATTACTAATGGGGATCTATAGTACATACCATGGTTGCTTTATGATGGTAACTTAAAGGTAAATCCCCGAACAATAACCCAGGTTCGGGCTAGATCGACGGGTCTCAAGGGACTAAAGGAGAGACCCTTAAAGGGACCCTTGGGGTTGTATGGGGGCATTATAAGACTATATAAGGGGTATATAAGGGTTCTATAGGGTATTAGGATCAGGGGTCCCTTCTAGGGGTCCCTCGTATTGTCCCTTAAAGGTCTCAAGTCTCGGATCAGCCTGCACCCTACGGGTCCGTTTCACCTACAGGCAAAGCCTTGGCCCACGACCCTAAACCCTAAACCCACAACCCTAACCCCAGAGTCGCATGGACCCGTGGGGTTGGGCACCTCCCACAAGATCAAACACCCATACCCTATAACCCCCAAAACCCTAGACCCCCAACCCACCCCAAAAACCCTAAACCCAAAACCCCCAAACCCCTAAACCCGAAATAAACCCTAAACCCCCACACCCCAAATAAACCCTAAACCCTAAACAAACCCTGAACCCTAAGCGGAAGCCTCTCCAAGTAGACCTGCGCCGACACTCGGATCCAGTGTGTGACCTGGCATCGGCACAGGATGTCCTCCTGACCCGGAACCCTCAACCCGACAGTTAACGGTTTAGGACTTTAGAGCTTTAGGGATTTTTAGGCTTTAGAGCTTTAGGGTTTAGGGCTTAGGGTTTAGGGTTTTAGGGTCTTAGGGACCCAGGACCTGGTGGCCCCTAACGAAAGGAAACTACAGGTGGGAGTTTAAGCAACATATATTACATAGGGCTTCCACAAGGCTTCTATAAGGTATATAGACCTTCTATAAGGCTTCTATAACGGTAACTACCCAGCTGAAAACGTCCCTAGACCTAACATGTATGCTCAGAGGTTATCGAGCTTTGGCATCTGCAAGAGCCGGGGTAGCCTGCAGCCCAGGCCTGAATCGTGCCCTCGAAACATCACGGGAAGCAGGGGCATGCACGTGCAAACATGCTTTGCAGTGTTGAAGCAGGGTTTTCTCAGTACGAAAGAAACTACTTCATGTGTTCCTCTCTGACATTGTGATCTCCTACGTTTTGTGTCGCAATTTCAACACTGTAAAAGCTGCGGAAAACTTCGCTTGATCTTTACTTTCGTTTTGTGCAGCAGCTCTTTTATCTTGTCGTGCTCGCTTGGTGGTATCCATGATTGCCCACATGGAGCAATGAAAGTCTCTGAATGCTGATGATTCCGGCTCCTCTTCTTCTGCTCGAATAATTGATGCATGCAGCTTTGTTTGTTTTGCATTGCATCCGCCACGACAACTCCACTGGCGGTTGTCTAAATCTTAGTAGTTGAAGGTGGAAGGACGAAGGAGAGCGGACATCGCGGGACGCGACATAACCAGGCAGGCACTTTCAACAAGAAACTGCACAAACCATGAAGCCCCAAAGCAACCCAGGCGTCCGATATGTGCGGCCTCTTCGCGCCCATCGCTCGCGGGAGTGTGGAGGCCGAAAGAGATCACTTGCATGGAGTACCTCTCCGGAGGCAGGGTTGAGGTGTGTTGAGGATTGGAGAGCAAAAGCTGTGTCTTTGGAGATCTTATGCTGTAGCCATAGCCTTTGAAGTATTTCGAAACAAGTCAGGAGTCATGCACGGCTACGACAGGGAGGGTGCACCCATCGATACATAAACTGCATGCATAGATGCACAGCTGCATACATGTCTTCATAGATGCATGCTTACAAACAAAAACAAACACACACACACACACACACGCGCGCGCCGATGTGCAAGGACTGCAGGGGGTCATATGCCTAGGTATACATGTAGACCTGCACATGCCTTCGGGTTGTTCTCTGAATTAGGGTCGCTGCCAATTTCCTTATCATAAGAGTGCCACACTCTGTAGGGAACCCCAACAGGACCCTCTCTAGAGAAGCCTCCTAAAAGCTAGCACCTAATCCCCACACCCAAAGGCCGAACCCAACAAAAACCTAACCACGTAAAACACACACACACACAAACACACGCGCGCACGCCCACAGCATCATCATAATTGTTATCGTCATCCATCATCAGAATTGTGATCAGAATCATCATCGGCATCATCATCATGATCGCCATCATCATCATGATCTGCCCTAAACCCTGAACCCTAAACCATCATCGTCTGCAACGAGGCACTGGCCAATGAGCCCTTGTGCAATCAACCCGCTGCATGCCGTTTTCTGACTCGGAGTCCAGTCCTCAGGGAGTTTACGTCTAGGTTTACTATAAGGACTACTATGAGTATCATTTTTTGAAGGGGGTTTTAGGGTCCAGAGATTAGGGTATCGCATTTGGGGGTGCTTCGTTGTTTACGTGAAGTCTGAGAGCTGGGGATTTCTCTTTGGGGGGGGTTTATGGTTCCGGGTTTAGGGCTTAGGGTTTAAGATTTAGGGCTTCGAGTTCAGGCTTCTAGGTTTATGGCTCAGAGTCGAGGGTTCAGGGTTAAGGATTCAGGGTTTGGGGGTTTATCTAGCGTTCAGGGTTTAGGGGTTTGTCTAGGGTGTCGGGTTTAGGGTTCAAGGTTTAGGGGTTTAGGGTTTAGGGTTTCGGGTTCAGGGTTTAGGGTTTCGGGATTGGGGTTCAGATGCTTTGGCTTGGGGATCGTAGCAGGGGGCTGGAGTGTGGGTTTAGAGTCTAGGGCTCAGAGGTGAAAAGTTTACCTACTATAGTCTCCATTGCGGTTATGTTTTCAAGTTACCTTTCAAGATCCTAACTATAAAACTGGTTAAACCAAGAAAGTAAAGGGACCACAACGGAGAGTATAGGTAAGGTGCACCACGCGACAGTTGCTCGTCTTTTGAAATGAAGCTCAATCCCTCTGAAGTCTATTGGGCAGGGTTTCGGGGTCGGGGCTTAGGGTTTCGAGTTTAAGGGTTCAGGACTTCATGTTTTGGGGGTTTATGGGTTTACGGTTTCAGGGTTCAGGGTTTGGAGGCTATGGGGGTAGCCAGCCGCTCCCGCGCAGTTTGGCTGATCTTCACGTGACGTCCGAAGGTCTGGGAGAAAGACGGCTTGGGCTTATATGCTTTGGGTTTAGGGTTTAGGGTTATATGGTTTGGGCGACCCAGACGCAATCCTAATGTTGCAAGCACCCGAAGCTACAGATGAATCCAACCTGCTACCGCAACTCCTGGGAAGCGCCTGAAACGTTTAGTTCTTCGGGCAGATCTCCTGAGCTTCTAACATAACCTACCCGTCCCCTGAACACAGCAAACCTAAAACCTAAACCCTGAATGTGATCCCTAAGCCCTAGGAGTTGCGAAGATTGGATCCCCTAAACCCTAAACCCTGTGATCCTCAAGCCCTAGGAGTTGCGAAGATTGCCTAAACCCTAAACCCTGAAGCAGCCTCGGGCAGTGGTAGCCGCAGGGCAAACATGCCGGGGGTCATTGAATCCTCGGCTCTGTCATGACTTGGGGCTCAGTTCACCTGGGGTTTAGGCCTATAGCCTATAGGCCTTGATTTGTACTAGGAATCTTTATAATCAGATTATTATGACCATGAATACGAATACTCAGATTAACATGATTGTTATTATTTGTTATCGGTGTTAATATTCGTACAGTCTTTGATAGGGCTGAAGCCTGGGCAGAGCTGCGTCAAAACGCAAGGCCCCAGACCCTCTCCCCCTTCACTACAAGCAGACACCGGGAACCAAGACCCCAAAGCCTACAACCCGAAACCCCCAAACCCCTAAACCCCTTAACCCTTAAACCCCTAAACCCTTCAACCCTTAAACCCCTAAACCCTAAGCTCTAGACGATAAACCCCTAAACCCTCAACCCTAAAACCCTAAACCCCTAAACCTTAAACCCTCTAAAACCCTAATGCCTACAATCGTTGCCGAAGATCTGGTGCCACCGTCTCGGTGCCAAGGCGGTCTGCCATGTGCCTCCCAGCCCAACGAGCCAGGCCGGTGACGTAGCTTTGGATGCCTCGGTTGGCCATTCCAAGCTCCGTTTCGGGTTTAGGGTTGATGGTTTAAAGTTAAAGGGTTGAGGGTACAAAGAGCAGAAAGTGACAAACCATGACTGGTGCTGCGATGATCATCATCAGTGTCACGTTGGTGCTGCTAGGCGAAATGGCTCATTAAACCACGTGGTTGTTGTGCATCTCACTTAGCGATTGGCGCTGGCTCTAACACAACTGCGTCGACCACCACCAGTCACCACAACGACCACGACCACCACCACGACAAGACTCCTGCACTTTCCACAATTGCATTTCAATCATCAACATGACCATGAGAAAGACCAGTGCGTGAAGCAGTAACAGCACGGACACACGCCATGTTGCAAATTATGAAAACCGCCTGGAATCACCATGATTTGGCTTATTTGCATGATCAATCACCATCATGGTCTCACCCTTGATATAGTGGTTATGTCTTCGTTGCCAATCTTCTCATCCAGATCAGCATCCCTTCGCCCAGTGCACCCACAATAACATGCGCATAGTCGAAGAGCACTGATAATTAGAATTTTGTTTTGGAGTACTTTGCATAAATACATCAGAAACTACGAGTATTTTGCATAAATACAATAAAAGCTATAAATACATAAGAAGCTACGAGTATTTTGCATAAATACATAAGGAGCCCTCAGGCTCCTGACTTCTTTGCTCTTGCCGCTGGGCAGCGGTCTTCTCCTCCAAGCACGTCCCGACGAAAGTCCATCGCCGATCCCATGGCACACCAGGGAGTGTAGTCCCGCGTGCCGATGTAGTCAAAGCGAGACTGGAAGCTCGATCCTGGCAGGCGGCGGCTTAAGTTTAGGGCTTTAGGGGTTTAGGGTTTAGGGTTTAGTGGATGCTCGGGCCCCTGCGACGATACTCAGGAGTGACGTTAGGGAGCATGAATGGTAAGGCTGCTGGAGCCGAACGGCCATACTAATATAGGGGCCTTAATAATTCGAGTTAGAATTGGGTTTGGGGGTATTTTTGTTTATTGAAATGAACCCCCCAAACCCTAGCCTAATTTTTAAGGCCCCTACATTACTGCTCATGAGATCGCTGGCTCCAGCATCCTCCAGTGTGTAGTTCTCTTGAAGACGTCCCTTAAGTCAACCGTGGGAGAGGGTCTCTTCCAGTGCTATCTTGCGTTTGTTTGGCATACTTTCCCTGGAGCAGGCACCTCCAGCTACCGCGTGAAGGATGTTTGGTCTTCCCTTGAGCCAAACCCTAAGACTCCAAGTATACACCTATACGTACTTTGGGGTCTATAGAACGTCTATAAATGGTACCTACTTTGGACTTTTTGGAGTCTTAGGGAAACTGGCTACGCTTCTCTTCCCTTAAATCGGCAGAACAACTTAGGGGCTGAGTACCCTAGCCCAAAAAACGTTAACCTCTGAATTATGGTAGGATGATTCAAGCCCAAAAAGGTTAAAGGTTACCTACTCAGCTACTGAGAAAAGTCGACAGGTCGTAGCCGGCCATTAGGAGTTGGGGTTGGGGGGACCCTTGAGGGGATAGACCCTCTCAATAAGGTCCCCTTTAAGAGAGCCACAAGTAGGGTTAAGAAGGGTCCCCTTTAAGGGGTCTCCCAAAAAAAACCTAGGAGCCAACACTCAAGCCTGGCGCATTGTCCGAGGAGATGATCGCGGGCTCCAGCAATGGCTGCGCAGAGCCGCGTGCCCAAAGTGCACCGCTGCCCTTGGGTGCCATGAGCCACTTGTGGCCATCCGTGACCTGGCTCTGACATTTAGGGTTTAGGGTTTAGGGCATACTACGAAGATGTGCGGAAAGGTGTGGGAAGCTGAGACTTCAGCTCTAGATGAAGCTGCAGCATAAGGGTGTTATCATACCTGGGAATCCAAAAACCTACCGTTCTAGGGGTTCTACCCTCCGATTCAGGGGTCATAACCTACTAGTGTGTAGGGTTTGGGGTCACAGGGAGATGAAAGGGCTCACGAAGGTTTGCTAGGCGTTTTCACATCAGGGTTTATGATGTAGGGGCCGCAATAAGGAACACAGGCCTTCGGGGTTAACAGACTGCAGCTGTAATCCTTTCAAGGGCTATAAGGCAGGGCTTTTGAGGCGGGTTTTTGGGCCCAGTTGTTATACTGTCGGTAGAGCTACAGGAGGGGACTCTCAGCGGATAAGCCCTAAATACCTTTTGCCGAGTACCCTAGCCCAAAAAAGGTTAACCTTTCAATGATGGTAGGAATATATAAGCCCAAAAAAGTTAAAGGTTACCTACTCAGCTACTAAGATTCTCAATGCTGAGCCGAGCTTGTGTAACTTTGGGGCGTCGGTGAGAAGAGCGGCCTTTGCTACGGTTTAGGGATTGGGATTTAGGTTTGAGGGTTTTGGGTTTACAACCTCAAGGTGTATATGGCGGTAGGTCAAATGTAGGAGAACTATCAGTGCAAAAAGCTGGCGTCTGTGTGGCCATCGCAGCCTTAGATACCAACGCGAGCGTTGTTTCTATCAGCATAGAGGCACTTGAAACATACCAATTCGACGGTTTTGCGGGATTCACACCCCAACCGGGCTTGGGTGCTGCAGCCAGCCATTTCTGAACCGCTGCTTGCGAAGGCTGCGTGGATATCATGCATGGAGGATTCAGGAGGATTCCCGCATGGCGGGGCCATTGTAGTTGAAGTACAGTACCAACATCGGCAACCATGGGGATGTGAAATACGGTAATGAATAATTATTGGGCAAGTGGTGGCACCAGCACATAGCTGCACATGGGCTTGATGCACGAATCATTGCAAAGACTGAATGAACCTTCAGCACGAACCGTGCAGACCGTTGCGAGGAACATGCGTTTGGGCAGCGGCCTCATGCCGTAGGTCTATGCAACGGAGCTGCACACCCTAAACCCAAACCCCTAAACCCTGGGGTAGGAAGAAAGTCAGGCGAATTGAAGAGTCGCTTCGCTACGCTCCAAATACAGCGCTTATTATCTTGATCGAGTAAGCTCACGTTGAACAAACTGTTGGCCGCAAGGCATGGCTTTGAGACTCAGGCGTAGAAGTCCACTCCCGCTGCGGCCAAGGCCGTCATGGAAATAGGCACCTTCCGAATTAAGGCTTTTGTCGACGGTCTTACAATCCTATCGTCCCTTTTTGGCTTAACCAGTTTGACGGATCCTAAACGGTAACCCCAAACAGCAACTACAATGGAGACTTTAGGCCTTGTTTCCATGATCTCCCGGGCACCTGCCCCAAAGCGTGAGCTCCATCCAACAGCACGAGCGCACTCGGCGCCGCCTCCTGCGGGGGGTTCAGGAATAGTGTAGCGGACAACTGCAATCCAAAGTTCCACCTCAAAGAGCCGCAGCTCTAAACCCCCGGCCCCTTTCCACTAAAAAGCCACAAGTCAACCCTTACCCTTACCCTCAATGGACTCATGTGTGAAGCTTTTGGGGCTCAAAGACTCTATTATATAAGGTTTGTGGGCTATTTTGATGCGAAGGGTTCTTATGTGTGAACGTGAAAGGATCCCAAAGCCGGAACTGAAGCGAAGATGCCCTGCGCCTTGACTTGCTTGGCCAAGGCTTCCACGGGAAGGACGGCTGGCGGATAGGAGGACACCTGGGAGTTTAGGGTTTATAAGGTTTAGGGGTTTCGAGGGTTAGGGTATTACGGGACCTCAGGTTGCAAAGCGCAGGACATCTCCCTTCAGCCTCAAGAGGAGAACTCGTTAAAGGCTTAGTGATGCCGGGCCGCATGATCAAAGACGGCTAGCCGAAGGCGAGACGCCTTGCGGCACAGGATGACACAGGCTTCGATTTCAAGCACTCACGCTCCTGCAGCAGCACTTGCGTAAACCCCAGAGCCCTAAATCCCTAAACCCCTACACCCTAAACCCCTAAACCCTAACCCTGCGTATCCAAGAAGTGGCGCGCCATATTAAGAAGCTCACTTTAAGCTCTCAGCCCCGATCCCCGAAACCTCCAGCATAAAGCCCCAAACCCTATAAATTGAAAACAGAAAACATAGAACCCATCTATGGGAACCCTTCCAAGAGCCTGTAAAACGCAAAAAAAAAAAACCTCCAGATTTGGGTACTTACCATAGGGAGCCCAAAGGCATACATAGATCTAGCTATAAAGGCACCGATATATTCGCGCTCCTTGGTTACGTGCTTAAAGCTGACGTCCAAAAATTATCGTAGAACCCTTACCTATACATCCCTAAATCCCTAAACCCCGAACCCCAAGACCCCTGGCCGCCTCTGCTCCAAGCTTCTCCAGGGCATCCCTCACTGGATCCAGGAAGGTCCCGGCGCCAGTCGCCGGGAAGTGCCTAGCTTTAAGTGTGGGGTTTAGGGACTCGGAGAGGGCTCAGGGTTAGGGACTGTCCTTACTACAATTTGGGGCGTCAGTGGTGTCGGAGAGAGCACTTTCGGGGCTTTTAGGGTTTCGGGTTTGTGGGATCAGGATTTGCAATTTTTTTGCTGCCAGGCTTGGGCTGCTTCCTGCTGGGTGCTGGCGGTGGCTGCTAAGAAGTAGCCCGGGCACGTGAAGAAAACTCAACGAGGAGATCTCGTGTTCGTGAGTGGTGATAGTAGGGTTGAAATGCGTAGGGTTGAAGTCCTTCTGACGCCTAAGCAGGTTCATGCGGTTGGCAACATGTAGCTCAACGGCAACAGCTCGGTTGAGGCATGTCATACCATGTTGTGCTTCTAATTGCCAGCAGTGATCTGCCAGCCCTCCCGCTTTAAATTCGAGACCTCACGTAGCAGCACTTGTCAGATTGAACAGACCAACATAGACCAACGCCTGTAATAGCCTTGGAACACGCCCTGTAATTCACCTAAACATACGAGCACTAACAAGACCTGGCTGTAAGACAAGGTAATACGGAAGACTGAATAATTATTGTTAATGTGGTTCCTTGTTGCTCCGTAGTACAATTGTAGTCTCTAGGCCGCCACCATATCATGACTCCCAGTGCTCAACTCAGATCAAGGAACACTTCGACGTGCAGAGTTCGAATGCCATACCGCTGCTGCAGCCACTGAGCCGTGTTCGGCAGCACCGCATAAGCAGCTGTTGTCAGCAGTAGAATGTCCTTGGAACAGCGGCAACGCTCTTGATTCTGAGTAGCCGCTTGGACTGGAACACCAGCCTCGACAAGCTCTTCAGCGAATACAGTAAGCTTGTGAGTGCGAATGTATGTATATATATATAAAATACACACACACACACACATATATATATATATAGATAGATAGATAGATAGATAGCAATTACATATTCTCCAACTCTATGGCTAGAGCCTACTCTAAGTCCCAAGCAGCCTTGAACCCCAGACTACCCCCTCACTTTCTGTCCACCTAGGATAAATCCAATGGCAAAACCTGTCAGAACCAAAAGCTGACAAACCCTAAACCCAATCCGATACCCAGCTAGACCGGAAACTCTCATGCAGGGTCCTTAATCATTAGAATAAGGCTTTGGGGTATATTATACTATAAGTAGAATGTAAGGAACCCCCCCAAAATAGTATAGGTATTTATTACGGTTCCTTAACAGACCGTAAGCCACAAATCCTAGACCCTAAATCCTAGACCCTACACCCTAGATCCAAGGCTGAAAAACCATGGACTCTGGATCCTAAATCCTTATAAATTTCAGCCATGCGAGAGGGAAACACGACCCTAAATCCTCGACCCTAAACCACAGCCTCAGACCCTAAATCCTAGACCCTAAACCCCAGCCTCAGACCCTGAATCCTAGACCCTAAACCCCAAAAAGAAAAATCTGCAGCTGGAGCTCATCGGGCTGCCAGCGGAGGCTTCGCAGCACGGCGTTGAGGCCGGAAGACCTCGCTGAGCTCAGAAGACTTTGGGGTGTAAGTCATTGTTTAGTTTAGGGGTTTAGTTTAGGGTTTAGGGTCTGGGGTTTGGGGTTTAGGGTTTGGGGTTTAGGGTTTAAGAGGTTTACAGTAGGGTATAGAATAGAGCTTCTAGGAGGGTTTATGACATAAAAAATATGGCTTAGAGTAAGGTTGATGTTGCTCCCCGTACGATAGAAATTTGGGCCGAAAGGACGATAGATAATGAACAATGCCGTATACAATATTATGGTTTCAGAGGTTTGCAATAGGGTGTAGAATAGAGGTTATAGCAGAGTATATGACGTATATGATAGCGCTTAGAATAAAGTTGATGTTACTTACAGAAGGGTATAGTATGGGGGCTATTGCACGGCATATAAAAGGGTAGTATATCGTATTATTGAAGAGGGTGTAGGAGTAGGGCATAACAACTACTGTAGAGATCATCATAAATAAGGGGTTGTCATAGAGTTGTAAAGCCGTGCTCTTCACCGGCATGTTAATGAGCTAGCAATGACCATTTCCATTTTCTAACCATGCACCCCCCCTAGCACCCAAATCATAACAACTTATACCTCAACCCTAACCTCACCAAAACAACCATAGGAATACCCCTAGGATGGAACCACCATAAGACCCACACCAAGACCCACATAGAAAAATCCCACCCTAAACCCCATACACCAATACCTCCAT
>CAJNJA010011132.1:391-13822 GCA_905231915.1 Symbiodinium necroappetens | reverse complement strand
TAAAGAGGACCCTGAAAGGGACCCCAATGTAGTGAAACTACCCATTTCAAGCCGTGGAGTCGCTTCGGCTTCCCGATGCCACTCCCACCAGGTGTCCACAAATGTGGAGGCTTCGGAAGATAGGGTTTAGGGTTTAGGGGTTTAGGGTTTGGGGTTTTTTTTGAGATGCAATGGCCTTGGGTTTGGGGTTTAGGGTTTAGGTTTGGGGTTTAGGGTTTGGGGTTTGGGATTTTTTGAGAAAAGCGGTGTTGCTTCCATCCAATGTAGAGGCGCGTTGATAATTGGAATAGGGGTTTTGGGCATCTTGTAGTATAAATACAATAGTCAGGAACCCTTAGGATCGATATGGGAAACTAGGCATCTGTGCTTAAGCTCAAGGCCCTTCAACAACCTCGAAACCCTGCATGCGACATTCGAGACCTAAACTCAGAAACCTGATGTCCAAGCTAAAACCACTTACACTTGAGCCATGCTGTTTCAGAAACCTGTACCTTGCACTGTATCTTGAGCCGCAAAAGTCCCCCAACTGGGTGCGTCGATGACCAAAAGATCACGTAAAGTCAAAAGGGTAGTTCTTTAAGTTACCCTAAGGGTCCAAGTACCCAATAATCATATACTCTCCCAAATATTAGCCTAGATACCTACTATCCGTAACCCAAGTACCTCATTATTGGGTCCTTTGGACCCTGAGGGTTAGGGCCGTTAGGGTCCCTTTTTTGGGTCCCGAATACAGTACGGCACCCTGGTAAACAGGACCCTAAAAGGTACCCTAATTTAGAGAACTACCTATATACAAGCCTCGTAGTACCTTATAGAAATCCTTGTAATCCCTTATAGATCCCCTTTAAGGGACCCTAATTTAGAGAACTAGCCATAAATGGCATCAGATGCATCGACTCCGAAAGGGACTCTAAGGGCAAGATAAGCTCCCGGCACACATGGCCAAGTCGTTCTCCATGCTGGCGTGGCCTTGATAGACCCATAGGCCCCCAAAAAAGTTCCCTTTGATGGTTTATATTTAGAATCCTATAAGGTAATCCCAAAAAGGAACTACTTAGAGGCCTATGGGGACTAGGAGCTTGGACCATTTCCTTTGCAGCCTTGATCTCCAACAGATCGATCGATGCTCACAAGAACAGTGTTGCTGCCAGTGATCTGGCCCCCTAAAACTTGTTGATGGCATTGATAAACCCTTGGCCCTATAAAACTCTAAACATCCCCTAAACTCTAAGCTCTTTCACACATGCAGGTGGATCTTCGGAGACGATCCTAAAAATCCGAGGGTTTAACAGGCTCCCGTGCGCTCTCACAGTATACCCCCAAAGGGTCCTAGGTACTGTTATGGAGGATCCTTTCCCAAGTCATGATAACTAATAATTCCCGATACATAATACAGAAACACAATCTACCATATAGGCAGGTGCTTTGGACCTTTTGAGACTATGCTTTGGTCCTGAGCTACTATATGAACGCTCACGACGACACAGCTACATAGACCCTTAGGGAACAACCCGATTGTAAGGGGCCTTAATAGTTAGACTTGGTTTTTGAAGTATATTATAGGAACCCCCAAAATAGCATAGGTAATTATCAAGGCCCCTATATTAAGCCCTACAGTTGACGATCCGAAGAACCCAACATCTCTCTAAGCCCGTGAACCGTAAAGCGACATTCTGAGCCCTACATCCCAAAAATCCCAAAGCGAAAGCCACGACCTGATCCCAAAGCCGACACCCTGCACCGAAGCCCTAAACCCGGAAATCCGAAACCCAGATCCGAAAGACCCTAAACCCTCAACCCTACATGACACTAAACCCTAAACCCTAAACACTACGCCCTGAACTGTGTGCCCGGCTCTCATTGCAGACGCAACATTTTGCCTCCAAGGCCTCTGGAAAAAGATTCGCGGGAGCCGCATCCTGTCCAGGGCTTTCGGGTAAAGAAAGGGCTTGGGGGTTTAAGTTTAGGGTTTAGGGGTTTAGTGTTTAGGGTTGACGGTTTAGGG
Source organism: Symbiodinium necroappetens (assembly GCA_905231915.1). NCBI lineage: Eukaryota > Dinophyceae > Suessiales > Symbiodiniaceae > Symbiodinium > Symbiodinium necroappetens. Next base: position 11,817 of record CAJNJA010011132.1, on the reverse strand, counting down.
TTGAGGGTTGAGAGTTTAGGGTTGAGAGTTTAAAGAGCTACAGTCAAGAGTTCTAGTGGGTTTCGGGCCTCGGGGATCTATACCAGGGTTTAGCGTCTATAGTGTAGGGGGTTTAAGGGGTCGAGACCTTGGCGCTTAGGATATAGGGGATTTAGGGCTTCGGGTCTAGGGGGTTTAGGGTTTGGGTGGTTTAGGGTTTCCTTTTTAAGGTTCAAGTCAGTCCGTAAACCTGAACGAATCCCAAACCAAAACCACCAAACATCCTCAACCCTGAACCTCTCGTCATGGCTTTCTCAAAATACTTTCAAAAGTAGGCTTTGTGGTCTATCCTAACCCGGAACCACCTTCTATATCAAGGACTGAAATTAACTCACAAGAAAGAAGCCTGCAAAACGTAGCCACTATAGGGTTCCCCAACCCCTAAACCCAGAACTAAACCCTAAACCCTTAAACCCTCAAGCCCTAAACCCTTCGAGCTCTTCAAACCCTGACCTAAACCGCCAAGCCAGAGATGCACCAAACAAACTTCGACTCGGCCTCTGCGCGCAAACGGCGGGATCCTACAGGATCAGGGTTTAGGGCTTTAGGCTCTAGGGTTTAGGATTTATAGGGTGTAGGGCTGTAGGGTTCTTAGCAGCAGTTTGAAGGAAGTCGGGGGTTCAGCGTGTGTCATTCAAAGTGGCGCGTTGAAAGTTAGGATTAAGGGCGACCCTTGGGGATGTAGAACCTCTCAATAAGGTCCCTTTTTGCTCTTTAAGAGGAGCCAGAAACAGGGCCTAAGAAGGGCGGCCTTGAAGCGGCCTCCCCAATGACTACCCAGGAGAACGAGATGGGGCCAGACTTAGGAAGCGTGGAAGCTCTTGGAGAGGAGCTCTCATGTGGGTAGTTCTCTAAGTTAGGGTCCCTTTTGGGGGTCCTTTTTGTAAGGCTGCCGTACTCTATTGGGGATCCAAAAACAAAGGGATCCAGATTTAGAGAACTACCCAATGACGTCTTGGGCGGAGGCAGTCTGAAGACGAACTCCGAACCCTGGGGCGGAGGCTCTGCCCTTCCAGCCAAGCTTTACCCCCTTAGCCCTAACGCTAGCCCTCCAGGTACCTACTATAGTTGGGGATGGTGTCCCATGTGTGTTGAAGGCCGTTTTCCGTCCGCCACTCGCTGCAGGGGTTTAGGGCTTTGGGCTGTAGGGCTTAATTAATTGGGGTAAACAAGGGTGAATAGCCAGATAATTGCTCCGTGTGAACCCCAAAAGGGTTTAGGCCCTAGAATGTGACACGGGGCCTTGCTGCTTCGAGGTGGCTTCGGCGCGCTCGCGGGGCTCAGGCGCTCGCTTTCTGGCGGTGGCTCTGCCTCCGCGCTGGGCGGCGCAGGGACCAAAAGGCACTATAACTATGACGCTGTCATCTGCTGTCCCTACCCTAACCCTCCAGGTAGCTACTTTGTTGGGGCCCGAGGGGCTCTAGTACCCTCTATAGTCGGTACCTGGAGTGCTGTTCCTAGGCCTTGGAAACAAAAACCAAACTGAGAAAGGGGCTGGCAAAGGATCCGGAATCTGGGGCAGAAACAGGGATCCCAAAAACACTTTCTTGTTCAATGGTTGAACTCTTAATAAGGACCTATAGGTTTCATGGCTTGGGAGGATGCTTGGGGCTTCTGGTTTTGGAGAAGACAAGGACAAAGACTTGCCAGATGTTTATTGGTGTGGTAGTAGGCCCCATCTCTGTTTTTGACCTTCCGTGCTGTTATAGGCCGGCAGCGGCATCAACACCAACAGCGACAGCAATCGCAGAACTCGGCGCATCAAGTTGTTAAGGGTTATTTTTTTTTGAGGGCCTTTTTCGTCGCTTGCGCTTCAAAGCCCGGCTGGGCAGGCGGTGACTAGACGCACTACACTCACTACACTTGCCTCCTCAGACATCACCCTTGACGACGACCATCCCATGACCATGGTTTAGGGTTTAGGGTTTTTTTTAAGGTGGACATGTGCACTCCTCAGGGTTTAGGGTTTAGGGTTTCGGGTTTCAGGTTTAGGAAAGCAACCCGCGACGTTGGAATAGCAAGCCAGACACATGGCAGCCTGATGCGAGAGAGCCGCCGGCCAAGACCTAAACCCGGAACTCTAATCCGAAATGCTAAGCCTTTAAGCCTAATCCCTAAACTGTAACCCTGCCACCCAAACAGCAGAGGTGAACCCTAAACTTAACCCCTTAAATCTAAACCTCAACACCAAAAGGTAGGTCAATGCTGGGTTTTAAGCGGACACGGCATTTTGCAAGGGGCCTGTTCCGCTCGCCTCAGCAGCAGACGCCTGGCTGAACAGCTGTTGCTTTTCAGGGCCTGGAAAAAGCGCTTAGGGTTTATCACTATTAGAGCCCTAAACCCTAAACCCCAAAACCCTAAATTCTTCTAAGCCCTGCGCCCTAAACCCTGCACCCTAAGTCCGAAACCCTGGGCTTTAGGAGCGCCTGGAATCAGGAATCAGGTTCTAGGCGTTGCTTTGGGGAAAGAGCCTCGGGTTGAAATTGCGAGCATAGGGCCTTAAAGTATGTGGGTAACTCTCTAAATTAGGGTCCCTTTCCGGGTTCCTTAAAGGCATCTAGGAGGGTTTCTAGGGGGTGGGAACTACAAAGGTTCTATATGTGTACTTCTCCAAACTAGGGTCCCTTTTTTGATGTCCAAAATACTACGGCACCTTTATCTAAAAAAGGACCCTAGCAAACCAACAATTAGAGAACTCTTTATAAACAAAAGGACCCTGAAAGGGACCCTAATTTAGAGGACTACGCATGCACTTGTACATGGGGATACATTGGCATGATGTTCGGACCACCCGACAGTAGCTGGGTCAAGACCATACCACAACCGTGGCCTCTACGATTCTTTTCCTTCGGTCTTTCTTTCTAAGCCCTACACTCTAAACCCAAAACCCAAATGTAGTCTTTAGATTAAAGAGGATGGGGCCACCGACTCGAGATGTAGAAGACAGTGTCGAGGTTGCTTGCTGGAAGACCACGGACCAAACCCGCGACCCGACACAATACGCACAGGAAGCCGTGAACATACCTACAAACACAAACCCCAAAGTACCACAAACACACGCTCGAAACGATGCACCGTGCAACCGGAGCTCATACCTTGTGCCCTGGTGGCATCAATATTCGAAAAAGATCTTGTGGCTTTAAGATGCGTTGGGGGGTTCACTGACACGGGGCTATGCTTGAGGATTCAGCCACAAACCGGAACTTTGCGGGAAGTGGACTGAACCCCAAAACACCTTGCAAACCTCAACGAGACGTCACGAAACTGTAGCTAATCCAGAAAAAGCCTTCTGGGGAAATCTGAAGGTTCATGTCCAACACTTTGGCCTCAAACTCTAACTGCACCCTGAACCCCCATCTCAATTTTGTAAAAACCGAGATGATCGAGATCCCTCAAGTCCCAAGACCCAATATCGAGCACACACACACACAAACAAAGACAGACACACGCAACAGAGATCCGCGGCCTTCTTCTCCGCAGCCCCATTCGTCTCCCCACCGGGATTCACCCGCCTCCGAGAGGCTCCGCAAGCAGACCCCGACGCGCACATCCCAACCCCCTAAAACGTAAACCGTAAACCCTACCCATAGGCTCCTAAGTAGTTCCTTTTTGTGGTTTATATTTAGAATCCTATAAGGTAATCCCAAAAGGGAACTACTAAGGAGCCTATGGGTAAACCCTTCCTCTAAACCCTAAACCCTAAAGCCTCATCCCAAAACCTGATTCGGCTTGGTGTTCCTACTTGCGGCCCAAGGGGTGCCCTTTGAAGATGCTTCTAGGGCCCAGGGTTTATACAGGGTTTATAGGGTTTAGGGTTTAGGGTTTAGGGCTATATAAACAGGATGTTTGCTGGGTGCTAGGAATGTGGGAAGAGAGCGGTAAGACTCGTGTGCAATCTCGGAAATCTAGTCCTGGGAGTTCGGAATAACATAGAGTGTCGGGGGGCTGTACTTGCTTGATGGGCACTTCCCAACAGCGGACCCTCGGCACCTCAAAGCAAAGCCACAATCAAGTTCAAATCCAAGGCTCTTTCGCCCTAAACCCTAGGGTGACCCTTACTCCCAGAACCGCAACACCCTAACCCCTAATCAACCCTAGTCAGATTGTCAGCCATGCTATAAGCCCCATCATATGGAATACATATGCACCCTACAAGATAATAGTGGGTCTAGGCTTCAGGTCATTCCAACATAAGGTCATACAGCTTGGACCAGTCGCAATGGTTCCTCCGGTGACCTTGGCAACTATAGTGCCCCTATGGGCCCTAAACCCTTAACCGTAGACCCTAGATCCTAAACCCCAAACCCTGAACCCTAAACCCTATAGGCCCTAAACCCCAAACCCTAAACCCTAGACTCTCCTAGACCCTAGACCCTAAACCCCAAGCCCTGAACCCTAAACCCTAGACTCTAAACCCTACAGTAAACCCCCAAGGTGCAGAAGCCTCGGGCTTCAGGATCACGGGTTTCGCAGGCTCAAGGTTCAAGGGCTTGGGAAGTGTGGCCCGGGACAACTAACTGCCCAGGCCCTATCCCCAAAGGGTCCATGTGCCCAAATAGTACATATTTTGGCCCCACAGTGCCTATATAGGGACTACTTTAAGGCCAAAGTATAAAGTATTTGGGTACATGGACCCTTAGGTATCATCATGATCGCAATAGCAGCAGTAACAATAGTTGTAATGACTGATGACAACAATACTAATCACAATGACGACAAGACCAATAACAGCACAGGTTCAATCCCAACATGGTTGCTTTACTGAACGGGGTTGCTAGGCCTGCAGGCGTTTGACAGTTCGACTCGAGGCAGAGCTGTCAGCTACGATAGGGGCTTGATATCTAGAATGGGGTTTTGGGGTTCGTTATAGTAAACCTGCAAAAGGCTTCTATATTATGCTCCCGGACATCACGCCTGCTGCGTCGAGTTGCTTCCGGTGCTGGCTTCGCCTGTCATGCAGTAGGACCGGAGTGCAGATGCACATTATTCGGTTTCGATGTTTTGGGGTCGAGGAGTTACATGAATCCCCTTATGCAATGCTACTATAGCTACTACAGGGGATATGATACTTAGAAGAGCTCTGGGCGCGCTACACTCGTCGGGACCATAGGGAGATATTGATTTTTACTATGTATTCAGCGGCCTCTTTCCTCTTCTTGTCGTGTGCTGGTGCAGCCGGGACGATAGCGCTCGAAGGTTGCTTGGCGCCTGGCGGTGAACAAACTCGCTGCTTCCAGCTGAGGTGGCTTCTAAATGGGACGTTCACAATGCAGGGGAACCTGGTGATACAGATTGCAAGAAACTTTAACTGGTTCAGTGGCAAGGAATTCGGATGTTGGCTGTAGAGTCTGTGTCAGAACACTTGCGACCAGGACTACTGCTGCTGCCGCGGCTGCTAATCATTATGTATCATTATGTATGAATATACCAACGGCACCACCATCGGTACCACGAACACCATCACGACGACGACCTTCTCATAGGGACCATGAGATTTGAAGCTAGCAATATCCAGACGGTCTTGAAACTTCCGCGTACAATGGCCGTGGCACTGGGGTAGCTGCTCTCCGATCCCTTTTCAACTCGAAGACAAGAACGCAAGGTAGCATGTATGTAGTCGGATGCATGTCTGTTGCAATTCCTGCGCGATTCATCCTAAGATCATGCTTGAAATGCAAATTTTGGGCACTTCGTGTAGCAACGCTTGCTAGGCTGCCACGGTTATTCCCGCGAGTTTGGGATCAGGAAAGTTCGGTGTAGGACTTTGGCGTTAGGGTCTACAGGTTACAATATAGGGACTACAAAAAGGGGCTCTATAGGGACTTCTATAAGAGGAAGGGGTTGGGTAGGAACCATTATGGGATCCACTCTCCCACTCCCCCCTTAAGCAACAGTAGGACCCTGCTTGAGAGCCTGTGTCCGCCTGCTCGGGCTCCTTCTCCACTGCGGCGGCCTTCGTTGTGCTGGGCACCGAGATTTCAACTTGGTCATGTGATCTTCGTACCACATACTACAGCTTGCGTCTGAAACGCTATACTAGTGGGCTAAGTATACAGGCCAAACACCGTCTACAACCGTTTCCCAGGGTGTCCCAGCAACCCAGTAGTTTTCCATGGGGTTAGCTCCTGCAGCAAATCCGGAGCCTAATTTGGCGGCCTATTTAATGGGCCCACCCCCGCCCCTCCCCCGACCATTGCCGGACGGCTTGACTAATATGTTACCCATGACCCCCCGAAAACCTCGAAACCAAGCCCCGATTACTCCAAGATAGCAAACCTTTCCGGCCAAGTCTGAGGCCTGGTACTGTACAGAAGTACAGTAGAAGTACATTAGCAGTACAGTAGTAGTACAGTAATGGTACAATAGTACAGTAACAGTACGGTGTACAGTAGAAGTAGTAGTACATTAGTAGTACAGGGTAGTACAGCAGTGCAGTAGTAGTTCATTGGTAGGACAGTAGTGCTACAGTAGTAGTACAGTCGTATAGCAGTACTACAGTAGTAGTACAGTAGTACAACAGTAGTACAGTAGTAATACAGAAATACAATAGTAGTACAGCAGTAGTATCAATAGTAGTACAGCAGTGGTACAGTGGTAGTACAGTACGAGAGTTTAGGGGGACCTAGAGCTGTTTAGCGGGCTTGAGGATGACCAAAAGCTCGAACCTACACTCCCCTCCACAATCGAGCAAGTCTGAGGCCTGGTACTGTCCGGTCGTACAATCGTAGTACAGTAGTAGTACAGTCGTAGTACTGTAAAAGTACAGTAGTATAATAACAGTACGTAGTAGTAGTACAGTAGTAGTACAGTCGTACCATAAACAATAGTACAGCAATAGTAGTAGTACAGTAGTGGTACAGTAGTAGTTCAGCCAGTAGGCTTCTGCTGTTCGAGTTTAAGGTTAAAAGGGGATCTAGAGTTTAGGGAGAGCTTTGGGCGTCAAAGAAGTAAATTGTGGGTGCCTTAAGATTGACCATTAGCAGAACAGAAGCAAACAACAAAAACATCAGCCGGCCCAACAAAAACGCTTTCTAGAGGACACTGAAACTTTTGGTAGCGGCTTGAATAAGCCCGGCCAAAACGCACTATACAGGCCCATTTCATCAAAGGGGCCATCACATTAAATATAGGAATCTTTAAGCCGTAAAGCCGTGAACCTCAAACCCTGACGCCCTCAACTTAAAAAAAAATCCTCAGAGCCCAGAGCCCAACAAATGTAGAACCTTACGATTTCACGGGACCGAGTACAGAGGCTCCTTGATGCGTTCGGCCCTGTAAAATTACAGCTGATCGAAAGGTTTCGGGTTCAGGGGAAAGTCTTCGTATGATGGTCCACCATACGACATGCTGAAGGAGTGAAATGTGCATCGAATTCCTGAAACGGTGCGATCAGACTACGTCCCGGCCCTCTACAATCACCTGGAGGGAGATATCGTAGCAACCTCGACACATTGCAATCCTCTGAAAAGTCCTCAAACAAAAAAACCTGGCAACCTTCCTCATATGTTTTCCTAGCCATAAACCCTGGACACTGAACCCAAAACGATTTCAGACCTTCCTAGATCACACTACTCCCCCCCCCCCCCCCCCCCGACGAAATTCCGAAACTCGCAACTCGGAGCCCGAAGCGCTACCCTGGCCCACAAAATTTGAAGCCTAAGCCCTGAACCAAGCCTTCTTCGGGAACTCTGCCGCAGTTTTTGCCGGGGGGGCGGGCTCCTGCTTGAGTGCCTGAAGGAGATTAGGGCTTAGACTTAAGATTAGGGCTTAGACTTGGCAATGATAAGGCTAATGCTAATGCAAACTAAACACTGTTATTACTAATGCTGATACTAAAACATACACTGGTACTGATCCTGATACTGATACTGTTACTGATACTGATACTCATACTGGTAGTGACACTGATACTTTTACTAATACTAGTACTAAACCATACACAAACATGCTAAAACCGTTACTAACACTAATACCAATACTAAGAATACACAATGTTCATATCCTCAGTAATCATCTAATTTATATAGTGAAAAAAGTTTTTTTGACAATTTAGGGTGCAGTGGACTCTCACTCTCTGCCATGTCAGGGCTGACTACAGGCTTGCTATTAAAAAAACCACTGCCGACATCTGACGAAGATGCGACACGGTGACTTAGGCTTCTAAGGTTTAGGATTTAGGGTTTATATACTGATTCATTGAGCATTTAGGGTGCAGTTTTGAATTGGCGTGCACTCGGCCAGCGTCCCCAAGGAGTACTTGCAGCTCCGTCGGAGCATGCAGCAACCCAAAGGACGAGGAGCATCTTTGTCGCAAGCTCGACTCGATGCTTGTGAGCCGCGTTCGATGGGGAGCCCGGGATAGCTCTTGCCACTTCGGTGGTCAGGTCTGGGGCTATGTCCATCACGCCTTTGCTCAATTTTACGCAGACGCCAGATAAGGCTCTTGGAGGGCTGATGGAGTTTTGCAAGGGTTTTTATATGGGGGCTCCCATGATGCTTTCCGCAGGATTTATGAGGCTTAGCATTTGCTGTGAGAGCCCCGAACTGTAGATCCCCAAATACCCTGAACCCCAAACATCAAAACGTCCCTGCTTGGCATTCAAACTTCATTGGGCTGCGTGGAGTCTCGCAAGTAGCGAATCAGCACCCGAAGCCCAAAGCTCAGAAATCCTCAATCCGGAGAGGCAGCAAGGGTTGACTAAGAGCTCCTGCAGTCATCTCTGTCACACTCGCTCGTAGTAGTGGTGTTTAGCGATTGCAACGCTCGTGGTCGAAATGCCCAACTAAAGAAGAACTCAGTAATAAATTAGCAAAGGTGAAAGAACTGGCTTCTGGTGTTCCTTTCTGACAGACACGGAATGAATCTCAATCTCACAATCCACAAGTCAGAAAAGCGCAAAGTTGTTCGCCTCTCATGTAGCCACTCTGCCATTTCGTAGGCCCAGGATTTCCGTAGCTTCTTACGACTCAGCATGAGTTACCTATGTAAGCTTCAGTATCGGTAGGCAGTTTCGTCATTAACCCTAAAGCCTAAACCCGAAAACCCTAAAACCCTAAGCCCCTAAACCCTAAAACCCTAAGCCCCTAAACCCTAAAACCCTAAACCCTAAACCCCTCAAGGCTCAGGCTGCCTTGGCTGATGCTTTCGCGGCCGGCACAGCCACAACCGCCTTCATCAGCTGGGATTAGGGTAATTAGGGCTTAGGTTTAGGACTATGCTTTTCGATCAACGCCATACATACCTACCTGCATACATGCGTCCAGACACACATACATCTCTCCATCCATCCATCCATCCATCCATCCATGCATGCATGCATGCATGCACATACACATACATGCATACATAAACAAATACATACACATGCATACATACATACATACATACATACATACCTACAGACATGCATATATATATAGAGAGAGAGACGGATAGATAGATAGATAGATAGATAGATAGATGCGCATACACACGCACATGCACATGTCAAGGATAAATGTGGACCTTACAACATGGATCAGTAATATGCTGATTACGTTCGATCATACTGGTTGCCTGGTTGCAGTACGAGCAAGGCTTCAAGGTCACCTCACACCGGGAAAAACAGCCACAACCACCGAGACATTTACTTGCTCAGGGATTGAAAAAGGTGTAGCGGTGCTTTAGCCGGGTTTTCGGAGCCATGTTGTCGCATGGTCTAGACGACCCTCAAGGGTGGTAGCAGCGTCCATGCCGAAATCGACTACCCCAAACCTTAGGAGCCTAAACCTTGAATGTAGCCGCGGAATTGAAGAACAATCAGCTGCCTCCGATTGAGCAGTCGCCGCAGGAGGCTTCGTCGCGCCTGGCCAGCTAAATGCACCGTCAGCAACAATCGTGCAGCCAGCAGCTGTCGTGATATATGGAACGTTGTCGATGTTATTGTAAGTAGGCAACTTTGACGGCGATGTTGGGAACCGGCAGCCTGATAAACATAAATGATCGGAACAAGCGTGGAGAACGAGAGTTATGTCAGGTCCTATAAACCCTGCACCCTAAAACCCTAAAACAGTAAAAACCTATAACCCTAAACCCTATAAGCCTAAACCCTATAAACCCGAAAAAACCCTAAAACCCTAAATAAACCCTAAAACCCTAAAACCCTAAACCCTATAACCCTAAAACCGTAAACCCTATTATAGGCCCTATAACCCTAATTCCTAAACCTGCTTCGGGAGTGCCTGCGTTGGGTGCAGCAGCGGGCTTGCACGCCGGAGCACTCGGCTCCTAGCAGAACAGCTAGGGGTTTAGGGGTTTAGGGGTTAGGGGTTTAGGGTTTAGGGGTTTAGGGGTTTAGGGTTTAGGGGTTTAGGGTTTAGGGTGAATCCAGACTTCGTTCTTCAGATCCGTAAACCATTGAGAGGAAGCCTTTATGCAGGCTCCGGCTTGATAAACCCCGCGACTTAAAGGGCTTTGATGCCTGAATACTAACGGATCCGAATCATATTCTTGCCGGGGGTCTGCATCCTGCGGACTCGGAACAACACCCCCAAAATGCCCCCAAGGCCTACATGTCTGCTTATATATATATATATACACATACACACACATGCATACATACATAATTCCATCCATCCATGGATGGATGGATGGATGAATGGATGGATGGATGTGTAGAATATATACATATATACCTACACATGGTGTGCACAACATGGCGTGTTTGCGTGTCTGCATATAGGGTCAAGGGGTTTGGGGCGTGCAGGGTTGAGGGTTTTGGCGCTGAGTTGCGGACCTTTTCGTGCCAGCTATGTCAGCTATGTTCTGAAAGTTCTAACTCGAAAGGGAAACCAAAACACACACAGGCCAGAGGGTAGAGTCCGGGTAGAGGAAGACGAAGATATTGGGATCAAGGCTTGAGGGGAGCCCTGCGATGCATAGTGATATCCACAATCCAGCACATGCAAAATGAAGAGCAGATAATTCAGTCTCAAGGGCTTATAAAGCATTGAAAGGTTTGGGGGGAAGTCTACTATAGTAAAACTCTCACCACCAAAATAGAAACCCTAAAGGATAGCATTTGTACGATTAATCTTCTATACTACGCAGAGCATAATCTCCTGAACCAGGGTGGGTTTCAGCCATATGGAGCCTATTCGGGCTGGGGTTGAGGGTGCAGCAAACCCCAGCAGTCCCAAAGCCAAAGCACAAATAAAACTCCAACCTACCCTAAAACCCTAAACCCTAAACCCTAAACCCTACCCTAAAACCCTAAACCCTAAGACCTTAAGCACCTCAACTTCTCCCCCTGAGACCCCGAAAGACCTAATTAAACTTTAAGCCCCGGCACCTTAAACCCGGAACTCTAAGACCCTACACCCCTAAACCCTGAAGCCCTTAAGACTTA
>CAJNJA010011131.1:0-13822 GCA_905231915.1 Symbiodinium necroappetens | reverse complement strand
TCCGATCTTGCTGCTGCTACTGCTACTGCTACTCCTACTCCTACTCCTACTACTACTACTACTACTACTGCTGCTAAAACTACTGTCTTATGAATGTGTTCGCAGTACAGCAACCCTTTGTTGCATCTCCAAGCATCCGTTGAGGATCCGATCTGGACGATGCGTAGAGCTGCTGGCGAGGGCCACGTGCTGTCTGGCGACAAGGCTCACCGTGCTACTGCCACCTCACAGCCAGGGGCGATGCATGAGCCAGGTGACCTTGGAAGCTGGAGGGAAGTTCTTGGCAGTGGTGGAGAATTTCGTGGTAGCCGTCGATGAGGAGTCACCTTTCACGACTTTTCTTCTGGAGGTCAAGGACAGGGCCTAGTCTTCCCTTCCTTCACACAAAGCCAAAGCTCGACTCGCCACTGTGGGAAAGACGACGATGCACGGCACATGCGCAGGAGCAACCAGCTCCCATGAGGATCGGCTTCACTGGATCCCTTGTTGATGGTTTTCATGACGTCGAGTGGTTCGGTAGAGGTCCTCATGAGTCTTATCTGGATCGCCACGCCTCTGCGCGTGTGGGCCTCTTCCAGGGCTCCATCGCCGAGCAGACTGTGGCTCGGGTTTAGCTTTCATACAGATGGATGGGTGAAAATGATGAAAAGATGGATAGATGGATGCTAATCGCACACATAAATTGCAATGACACCGCGTTCTGGAATGCAGATCGAGAGTTGTCGAAGTTGCGTGTTTTCGGCTCCCCGAGGTGAAGTATGTTCGGCCCCAAGAGAACGGCAACAAGTTCGAGACCAGATGGATGTCGTTGAAACGACGACCTGCAGACCCCTGCACCATGATGCTCATTTCAGCGGCGGCACTAGACTGAAATCAAAGGGTGGGTGGATAATGCGGTTTATATGGAAGTACTGGCTTATTGTAGCAGCTGATTGTTTGTGTGTGCATACATACGTACATACAGACAGACTGACAGACAGACAGACAGACACACACACACACACGTACGTACACCCGTCCATCCATCCATCCATCCATCCATCCATCCATCCATCCATCCACCTATACATACATACCTACATACATATATATATATATGTGTATACATGTATATGCCTCTAATGGTAGGTCTGGGACTTCAGCCGTTCGCTGTGGCTAGCAGCCTAGGGCCAAAGCCAGATGCTGGAGATGCAGTGCCATCACTTTGCGCTGGAGGATTTCGATGGAGGCGATGTGAAGGCTCAGCAGAGCCTTGTCAATCTTAGGGGTCCTTTTTGGTTATTTGGGTTTGGGTTTCCTGATACTTTGCAAAGGAGGAAACCCCTCAAAGGACACCCTTTTTCAGACCAAGGAGCTTCCTGCATGCCGGGGAGCTTATCGAGCAGCCCACCACGGCTGCTTGGCTCACCGTGAGCTGGTCAGATGCATTTGTTTGCTCTCTTGTGTGTCTGTCTACGTTCTTGAATGTCAGTAGTTGTCGGTGAGTAAAGCAGGCAGGCAGTCTGTCTGAGTCTGTGAGTCCGTATGCATGCATGCATGTGTGTGCATGTGTGTGTGTGTGTGTTTGTTTTTTGTGCGCATGTGCATGTGCATTTACATGGACCTGTATATGTACACGTGTATATACAGATATTTAATTAAGTATGATGCATGCACAAATGTAGCGTGTGTATTTACGCATGGTTGCTTTCTTGATGTGTTCTTCTTGTTGATTAGTAGGCGTGGGTGCGTGAATGTTGCATGCATGCATGCATGATGAAACATTAATCCACCTCACATCGCATCATGCCGCATCCTATAAAATGCTGAGTGACTATGCTTAGCCTCCTAGTTTGCACATAGGTTGCAGAAAGTCATATGTATCGTGTGTCGCATGCTATAAACGCAGACCGCTGTCTCAATGCATGCGCGTAAGTCTGATCTGGGTACCTCAGGCTCTGAGGCCTTTCCTTTATGAGCTAGTGGCTGCAGGCCTTCTGCGTCGATGCGATCCAGATGGGGGTGGGTGGGATCGATTCCTGGGGGCGAAAGCCTTTGGACGAGCACCTGATCAAGCCGGATCAAGACTGTGATTGGTCCTTCCAGTTGATGCCATGTCCCATGCTCGGAGATGTGGGGGCTTCTTTAGCCTAGAGCGTGCGGCTTTTGTATTATAGGGGTCTGTACGGGATCCCACTTTTCAGAACCTGAGTTATATCAGGGTCCCCTAGCATTATTCTGGAACTTCCCTGAAGCTCTTCTTGCGTGTAACCGAGGCAAAGAAGACTTCGATAGCGACTGGCGCCGGAGGCTGCTCTAAGTGGAGTAATCTCAGCGCCCAGGTGCCCCTTCCTGCGAGGCTATGTGTACGCGCTTAAAAGCTCATGATATACAGTAGCTCGAGGGTTCGGCTTCGCAGAGAAGTGTTGGGGCACCAAGCGTACCTTTGTGCGTAGCATGGAAAAAGGAGCCACCGACACTTGCCATCATTGATGCACGCCGAAAGATGTACTTGCATGCTTCACTTGCACGGCTTCCTTCGCTACACCCGCAAATGCTCAGCATGTCAGCGCCCATGCTGCGTGCTTAATTACAGCCCTATAGGTCACGTGCATGTTCTTCTTTTGTGTTGCGCCACCGGCCCTGCTCCGTCTGTGAAGGCAAACCCACACTTGAGCACACCCCGCTCGGTTTATAGACACCTGACCTAGTCATATAGGCACCCTTTATGATACAGGAACCTAAACCCTCAAGGTAATTGGTCCGGTGATGCTCCAGACCCTGATCCAGTCAGCATTGTTTCGGCGGGCATTAGGCCACAATGCATGCCCGTGAAGCAAGATCCCGGCGCATTCCCCTGCAAATCCCAGTTACCATTTTAGGCTAGTGTCCCCATATAACGACAAATTACTTTATACTAACCCACTTTAGAGGTAAAGGGGTGTCTCGCCTTATAAGCGCACCATGTATTCGACATGCTGAGAAGTGGCTGCGGTCTGGATGACCGGAGGATTGATCGCTGCTCTCCTGGCATTTCCTGCCCAGGCCTTTGACGATGGTTGCAGCTATGTTGCCTTGCAGCAGGCCTGCTTGTCGGCGGGTGGCATGCTGTTTCGGGAACTGGCACCCTTCCAGTACACCACGACAACGTCAACTTTGTCCACAACCTCTTCAGCTGCACTTTCGTTCGACTGCTCCGCTACAGAGAGTTGAGCTGGCCACATGCAAAGAGGGAGTGGTGCTGCTCCAACCAGCAAGTCGGGTGCCCATCCACTTCAGCCCGGACTAGCACGGCCACTAGTCGAACGGCTTCGTCAACAAGCAAAACCACCACATCCAGCTTGACAATCAGTCAGCCTCACAGACCAGCACGTCTTCCAATGTGTCCAGAATATCAACCACTAGCATTTCTGCAAGGCGTGTGACGTCGGCTACGGCAACTGGGAGTTGGGCTGGTCAAGCATGAAGAAGGAATGGTGCTGCGAGAGAGAGCTGAAAGGTTGCCCTTCAACCACGACATCCACATCCACCGGAACTTGCCGTACATCCTCAAGCACCCGGACATCCGGAACAATGACGAGTACGACCTCTTTCTCTTCGACGACCACCTCACAGACCAGCACGGCTACAAGTTTGACCACCACGAGCTCGAGCAGCAAGTCCTCTAGCCTGACGTCCAGCACATCAACAACCGAAATCGACGCCGATCCCCCAACGCCGCCAGTTCCAGGGTAGGGTTCCCTTCGTGGGCAGTGACACGTGCCATAGGGAAGATTGAGATCTTTGCTTGGTTGGACAGCGGGTCCCTCAAGAGGGCTATGCGTCATGTGGCGAGTCCTCATTTGGCCAGCTGCTGTGCCCTGCTGGTTCTGCCACGGCAGTCAGCACAAGATCCAGTGCTTGTCAAGTCTGCGCCACCCTGGTCGTTCAAGGCTGGGGCACACCTACACCGTCACCGCATTCCTTTCCGGGCCAGTGCAGGGGTTGCTTTCACCCTAAGTTCCAAAGCTGAAAAAAGCGTGAACTCTTCAGGATCCCCAGTTGGGGTCTGGAGTCTGAGGACCGGTTATCTTGTAGTATGGCTGGTTTGCTGAGGCCTGATTTTGCTGGGAGTAGTACCCCTACCGCGTACAACCAACCGAAGCAAGAGCTCTTGTGAAACGTTTCCGCACGGCAGTACGGACGATCCCGCTTTTCTAGTGCTGTGTTCTTGTTGTGCCGGCATTTTGGCCTTGCTTAGTGCTGGACCTGGTTGTTTTTGCATAGTCCGAGCCGTGGCGAGCTTCACTTTGTGTGTCACGCCGACCTGCACCTGTTGGACATCGCCTGGCTTGTCCGAGTTGCGAGAGCGTAAAACACTAAGTCGCTAGCTGAGCTTTGTTGATGGGTAGGTAAGGGATAGCTTTGTTGCAGCACGATCGAGAAATCCTGACCAGGGGTGGAGGGTGACCTCCCTTCCGAACAATCTCAAGCCCTTAAAAAGAATCCTAACCGGAACCCCAGTAACAACCCTCGGAAGAATCGCGTAGGACTCTAAAAGAAATCCGAAACCGAACCACAACAGGAACCTTATCAGGAATCCTAGGAGCCCTGAAAGGAATCTTGTTTCGAACCCAAAAAGCAATCCGAGTAGAACCCTCGGTAGGAACCCGAATCGGAACCCTGAATAGTTACCCTAAGTGGAACCTGAATGGGAGCAGTCACAGGAAGTCTAGCAGGAACCCGTAGTGGCAACCCGAAAAAAGGAGCCGAGAGAGTAGGTAACCCTTACAGGAACCCTGGCTTTCGCTGAGGTGAAGTCGCAGCCACCCGCACGGGCGCGCGCCACCGTTTCGAGGAGCGAAACGGGGCATCAAGAGTGTCGATGAGAGGTCTTGCACTGTTCTGGGTTTAAAAGTGCGTTTGGGTTTCAAAGGACTCTTATTTGAGAGGGGGCACCTCAGTCCGTGCTGAAAAAAAGGTCTGCTTCGGCTTCTGCTGCTTTTAGAGTTGCTTATAAGATAGCTTTTAGGATGTTAGCACGTGTTAATTTAGAGTTCAGGGGTTTAGGGCTTGGGTTGTTTTGGATGCACATATGAATCCAAAAACCTCCTATGTTATGTTACGGGTGCTGCATGCATAGTCGGACATGGTTCTATCCTTCAGGGAGCCTTCAGAGAGCCGAGGAGAAGGCCTGAGTGTACCAAGAGTCAGGGTTCAGACTGTCTTGCTTCCAGGAATACTGTAGGTTTCCAGAAGTTTCTATCAATAAGAGGGCCTCAGAGGGCTTAGTTTCCGTTTTGGTTTATTCCAAGGCTCATGGGCTATCCAAGGAGGATGGGAACGTCAGTGGGCCACCTCTTGGTTCGGAAGGCTTACTCTGGCATCTCACTTGAAGGCTTTGGTCTGAAGCCTGAAGCTTTCTGTGTTGAACAGACCGCTCCCCCCCTTCCTCAAGCAGTAGAGAGCCACTTCGTTCTGTGGAGGTGGATGCCATTTGGGCAGAAATCGCGCGCTCCGAGCGCGAGGAGAGCAGGCCACGGAGAGCAGCAACTGCCGGGGGTACACTGTCGACGGCTGCTAAATTCAAGGCTGCTTTCTTTCTGGCCATGCTATGCTGTCGGCGAAATTTATTGGCAAGTGTATAGCATATACCTGTGGAGTCGGTCCGCACATGACAGCTTTACTTGCTTGCTGCGTCGTGAGGGGCCACGGCCTCAGTCGTTTGGGATGGTTGTCGCAACTCGCACCAAAAGCAGGCTTCGACAAGAAGAGATGGCAGAACAGAGCGCGGAGAAGAAGCTTCGCCAGGAGATGCCGCATGGACTTGCTCAAGCCGATGTGCTTATCAGTCGCACATACTGCTACGATCTCCACCCAAAACAAGCAACACTTCCATGGTAGGAGCTTCTAATTCCTTCGAAACCTCACTAACGGGAAAGGCTTTTTGATCAGGGATGTACACCTCGAACTCCATTCTGGCACCGCGCAGGAGGTTCGGGTGGAGAGGGGCAAGATCGAGGCTTGCTCCCACCGCGTGGCCAATGAACGGCCACAAGCCCAAACACCTCTGCGCAGGTAGGATGCAGAATGCCGGGACATGCGCCGCGACATGCAAGAATCATTTCGTGTGATGAAAGGATCCAGACAAAATGATTGAGCGGAAGTGAGACTGCTAAACGATATTGGCAGCAGCTGAGTCCAATCGAGGCTGCAGGAGGCCGAGGAAGCCGTTGATTTAATGTGCCCGCGGCCTGGAATCACTCCGGGAAGATGCAGCTGCATGTTAGATATGCCGCTTTGACCGCAGGCCTTGTTAGGTTGTAATCGTGACGGCACGCATGAGGCATGAGAATCGAAGAGCTCAAGTCCGATGCCACTGAACGGCAGGCAACAGCCCATGCATGTCGGTTGGGACCGGAGATTTGGCTGTCAGACATGTAGTGCCATCGTGACAAGTAACTAGTTATTGGATGCAGTGCAGGTTCGACGGGTTGTCATCATCCTGTATCGTTGGTTTTGTGCTTGCGATTGCGGCTCTGTGTCCACAACCACAATCCGTCTTGGTTCGATTGACGGTCGTGCTATCAGGTGTTTTTATTGTTCGTGGCACCACCACCACTACCACCAGCAACAACAACAGCAACAGCAATCACAACGACAACCACAACGACCACGACGACGACGACCACCACTGCAACCTTCAACGGCAGCAAAGCAACAACAACAGCAGCAGCAACAACAACAACAACATCAATTACACTTGCGACAGCTACAAGTACCAGTACGACCGCCATCCCGACTATACCCCGACCGCAACCAAGATCGCGACGGATACTACCACTACTGCCACAAGCACTCTCACGCTTACTATTATCATGATATACCGATATGAGTCTGAAGTTGTGATAATACAAGATGTATTAGTTCTTATTTATCTTATATACTTCGTCATATACAATATAATGTAAGGTATGTTGTACAAAGTGGATACTACATAGTATGGTATACAAAAAATAGATAACAGATAATTTCTTCTACATCATGTATTTTATTAAAGACAGTATACAGTATCTCATGTACTATATAGCAGTTATAATCCTCGCGCATACCCGCGCATACTCGCTCGTGCCTTGGCATTGCTACGCTTGGTGCTGCATGGTGTAGTGTTGTTGTGCTCGTGGTGCACCCTCTACTACAGTGTTACTACATCCTACCAATGACGTTGAGATGATGTCGGCGGTGCCTTTAGCAAGCGACGTTGATGCCGTGTGTTTAACATGTTTCGTGACTGGTCACAGCACATCGAAGAGCAAAAGGCGGTTCGTTAACAATCAAAACACTTGCAGCCTCACAAGCTCCGAATACAACCTCTTAAAACACAGTCGTTTGCAGCGGCCGACCGAGAGAGAGAGAGAGAGAGAGAGAGATCTCCATGCATGTCTCTGAGGAGAATATACGATCACCTACTCCGTCATCGAATACTTTACGGCTTAAGCCTGAACAGGTGATCAAATATTCGTTTCTCACTCCCCGCTTACCCAATAAAACATTGGGTGGGCCATTCGGCCCGGGGAGACCCGTCCCCAAGCCCAGGAGAGAGAGAGAGAGAGGCAAAGGTTGTGGTGTCACATACCCCCTCGAAAGCCCCGGAAATTGGGGGGCCCTTATGGCCGAGGGGCCTGACCTGCCCCTTCTGCCCGAAGGAAGAATACGCAAAAGTGTCAGGTTTTCGATTCAAGATAGTTCTGCAACGCGAAAGCACTCGTATACTGTAGCGGACGGCTGTGTATTTAGTATGCTGAGAGTAGCAGTCAGTAAGAGTCAAATTTCTGCCCTGGCCCTCAAGAAGTTGGGCCCGAAAGGCGCGGATGAGTCGGGAGCACACCAGCGAGGCCGACAGCCTCCAGAACGATCCGAAAGTGTGCCTAAGGTTCAGCGCTTGGCAGTTTAGGGTGCCTGCTGCAATCGAATTTCTGCTCGATGTGTTCCAAAGCTTGTATATGTATGTATGTGTATGTGTATGTGTATGTGTATATATATATATGTGTATGTATGTATATATATATATACACATCTATGTATGTATGTATGTATGTATGTATGCATGCATGTGTACATATATATATATACACGGAAAGAGAGGCCGGTCGTTGCCGGGTAACATCGTTTCGATGATGCACGCATGGTTCTCTACAAGAGTTCATATGTGTGTCGCATGCAGGGGGCCCTGATTGAAAGGTGTCAGCCCTGGAGCTCGCCTGCGAGGTGCCGCATGTGCCGTGGATAGGGCTTGGAGCTCATGGAATTGAGGGGTGAGGATGAGTTCTGCTGAATGGAATCTGTTCGATGTCCGACTGGACAGCACGCATGCCGTTTCCATCCTGGCTGCATTCCACGACTGTGCCCGTGATGCAGGAGATGAAGGCAGAGGTAGCAAACGCACGGGTGCCAAGTTCCTACTTGAAGGATCAGTGAGTTCAGTAAGCAAGTAGTGTACAAGTCGGGTCATACATATACAGTAACTCAACGAGGCATGTATGACTCTACGTTCTTTACCTGCACACTAAGTCCCCTGATCCTGCAAGCACTGCACAACGTCTCTGTCCATCTTTGGATTTCGGTTCGTTGATTTTTTGGAGATTTTTGGAGATTCAGCACAAAGGGTAGTGTCAACCCCGAGCATATGGGGTTGTCCAGCGGCTATGAAGGCCCGGTGGAAGATACTCGTAGGGCACATTCAGCATTTCAGCGAACTGCCTCTGATGCGGAAGGCTGTGGAGGAAGCGGAGGCAGCCAAGCGGGAGGCGACAGAATGGATGCAGATGTTGTCTGATCGCAATTAACTGGATAACCATCATGGTAAGGAATCGGTTTGGCGAGCAAGTAAGGTAAAATAGTTCAGCTGGGTACATAGCCCCCCCCCCCCCCTTGTAGTTTAAGCAACTGTCAGTTCTGCACAAGAACTTGGAGCATGATTGGATATTTCATGTTCGTGTTGCATGCCGCGTTCCGGGATCCTTTCGTTTCCGGCTGTCGCGTCGGCAACGCAGCCACGTCTGTGGTTCAGACCCATTCTACTAGTTGTTTGCCCTTGCTGAGCTGCTTGGCTTGGCAAGTCGGGGACGCCATCATTTTTTGGTTTGCTTACAAACACCTTAAGCTTGTTGTAGATATGCAATGACATCGATATAAGGTTCGAGACCAGAGCCCGGTTTTGGAGTCTCCAGGAAAGTTGTCTTATGTTGTCTGCCTGGACTAAGGTGCACTCTGCACTCATTCATCCATGGTCATGCAAATCAGCAAGATGCTTTCCCTCACAATGCTTTTGGGATCTTTCTGTGCCTTGGGCAGACATTCAGGTGCTCTCTTCCCTCCCCCGCCCGTCCTCAACTGCGCCTGGCTGAGGTGCTGTCCAAGCCGAGAGCCAACTGGGCCAAGACCCCAGGATGATGCGATATGAAGCCCGCGTCGATGCAAATGGGGAACCCCAAGACTTCGCACCTTGGCGTGTCTTTCTACTGCTTTCCCGAGTCCAAACTTCTTTGGACTTCTACAGCATCAGCGCAAGGAATGCAGGTTGTTGTATTCCGATGTTCTTGAAGCGGCAGTTAGTTAAGTGACACGCAGGCCGGGACAGTGATTGCAAAGACCGCCAGGTGCCTGTTCCAGACCATTCCACCCATCATCGGGTGCGGAATCAAGCCGCCCTGCTTGCAGGCCTTGAACATGAGTTGTCCACGCAGTCGAAGCAGGCAACAATTGAGCGGCAAGACGGCTGTTTCGTCTGATGCCACCCTTGCGGAATCGCATCAATCTGCGCGCAAGGTTTGTGATCTTAGACGCCATGTCACGAAGCTGCTCAAAATAGTATTGTGTTGCAAGTAGCTGCGGCAGTGCACTGAAGATGGCAAGGACGACCACCGACGACTGCCACGACTTGTTCTGCTCTTGCTGCTGCCACGACGGTTGCTGCTAACAGGATCTGGTAAGCACAAACGAATCAGCATCACCACGAACCGTGATTCTGCTCTTGCTTTTCCGCGTCTTGAACATTGCTGCTCAGGAGGATATGACTCTGTTTTGCGTTCCGATGCAGCCATGTTCAACAGCGGCTTCGGCAGGTGACCAGACACCACCTCCTGCACCGGCCGCACCAGCAACCACCACGCTGTACCCGCAGAATCCCAAAGGACTGGCACACCGGTTTTGCTGCACTAGGAGTTCGTTACTTGGAGCTTCTTGCCGGTTTTGGCATGATGTTCGGCAGCATGGTGGTCAATGTCACATACCCTGGACGAGCAATGGCAAGCCCACCGCCAAGTCTTTAGGAGTTTAAGAGCGGTGGGGTTTTGGATCAAGAGGACCCCTTGCCATCGACGATAATGCATGGACGCTGCTCTTCAAAGCGAAGCTTGGCGCGCTGTTCCCCGTGCTCATCCTCTTTATGCTGACCTTCTGACGCTTGCACGCAAGTGCTAGGTGCGTCTATCTCGAGAAGTCCAGGAGACGCTATTTCCAAAAGACACAGGGCCGTGTTGTGAGGGACCTGTCTGGGTTTGCTGTGCTGATAAGTAGACTGGGGTGTGATGTGCAAACAGCACAACTCCGAACGTCGATCATCTTTGTGGAGAGACTTCATGCCGTCAGGTTTGCTCGCCCTGTCCAGCTGCATGTTCTTCAAAGCCAAGAAAGCCGAGGCAGGACCGAATGCAAACAGAGGTTGGAAGTAGAACAATAAGGCAGTAATGCAGCCCACTGTAGCCATGACAACCAGTCCGGGCCGCCATCATCAGACCACGCCAGACAGAGAAGCATCAGCAATGCTATGGTAGCTAGTACATACGATATCGGTGCAGCACGGATAGAACATGACTGCGTTTGCGAGTAAAATCAGACCTTGGGGTAATGGCATACAGCAGCGCGCAACAGCACCTACGGATGCATGTTCAGATGCATCTTGTAGCATGGGGTGGGTTGGCTAATGTAATGTGCAGTGACACAATCGCATTCCGGGGTAAGGGCTTGAGTCATTCCTTAGTCATGTATTTGTGCACCTGCTAGGAGAGGGAGGGAGGGAGAGAGAGAGAGAGATAGAGAGAGCAGCTCTCATTCAGACCTCCATGGGGGTCTTTGATCGAACCCCTTTGCCCTGGACAAGGAAAAAGATAGAGACGGTGTGTGTGTGTGTGTGCGCGCATCGTATGCTCGCTTATACGTTGTTATTAACAGTTGTGTTCGTTTGTGTGGACAGGTAGGTAGGCAGATACATGACAGATGAGACAGATAGATAGATCGAGAGATGCATAGATACATAGTTACATAGGTACACAGATCTCAGGTAGATAGCTTGATGGACAAATGTATAGATGGACAGGTGGAAAGGTGGATAGTTAGATAGATGTGTAGATCGAGGGCTGGCCAGGTAGACAGGCAGCCTGCGGTGTGGGATCACAGCGCATCGGCCCTGCAGTGTGTAGTCAGTCTTGAGCTGATTGCTTGACGGTCAACTTTTTTACATGCTCAGCGACACATTGGGCGCTTGCTGAAAAGCCTCAAGCGTGCCAGGGAGATGAAGCAGAAGAGCTGAAAGCACAGGCATGTGGACCAGAGGCAGGCACAAAGGGCTTATTTCGAGAGTTACGTTCGGATTGTTGTTGCTGCATTGTCGGTATGTAGGCAGCTTGTTTGATCAAGTGGATGTGAGACTGGCTCCCTCTTCAGATGCCATGTGAGGGATTGGAAGAAGATCTCTATGGACTGGCGATTGCTTCCATTGACGCCTGTCGTGCAAGAAGGTCGAGGTTGAGCCACTAATCAACTGCAACATCACGATTGTTGCTGCTCCTGCCGCTGCTACTGCTGCCACTACTACCGAGTGAAACACGTGTGGGTTAGTTAATTGCTGTTACGTGACATGAGGCTCCCCGGGTGGGCGATCAGTTGGCACCGAGTGCATTTGGTTCTTCTTCGAGAAAAGCCTCGTTTCGAACATGTACGAACTAAAATCCTTGTTCGCTTATGTGCTATCTCGGCGAGCAGCCACGCACAAGCAGAGGTCCGAGACACCCGATCCTTCTGCAGAGGATACTCCTCGGCTGGCTTGATGATTGCTCGGATGGGAGTTTCGGTCATGACGCTTTCTGCAATTAAGTTATGTGTCGTGACCGGCCGTTCCGCTGTGACGAGTGGCTACTGGTAGCACTCTGATTAGCAAGGCAGGAATGATACCTGCCCAGGATCTTGGTGCTGGTCCTGATCTTGCAGATCTACCTCATGGCGGAGCTGAAGGCGCTTTCCATGGGCTATGCCGATGCATAGACAACGGCTTGAGCTGTCTTCTCGAAGACCCTTTTGCAGTTTCTGCGGGTGTTGACACCACGGTTGGCAATTTTTTACCTGTGCCGAATCTTGCTTTAGTCACGCGTTCGTGGGGGAAAGGCTGACGAGATTGACGCAACTGGGCCTGTGTGGGATTAAAGTCTTTTGACGGCGTCTGACGGTGTCCTCTGCTGTCCGCAGAGCACAGAATGCACTAAAACGTTTCTGGACACCATTATGACATGTTATGACAGGAACCACCGCGAAGCAATACGATCAAGTCTACATAAACGACTTGTAGGACAATTGAAAGCGGCTTGTCCTTGACCTGCCGACTGAAAAGATTTGCCACTAGCTGGGAGCCTTCGCGTCAAGCTACAGACCACGCATTCTCAATGCATGGTGTGCAGCTGGCTGCGAAGGCTCCCGCTCAGAGAGGTTTTGGAGCTCGACGAAGTTCGTCAAGCATATGGCGCCGGTGAAGTGTGGACACAGTTCGTGGTGTGCATCTGCGCTCAAGAAATCGAAGAGTGCCAACAGTTCAGTGCCATTAGGAAGAGATGCTTTGTCCCAATGACTTGCGTGTAAATGCCATTGATGTACAGCCATTTGTCCCCCTGTCGTGCAGCACCAGTCCGCTAGGCCCGTGGCGAAGATAGCTTTGGCCCAACTTCTCGTACTGAACCCTGTTCGAGAACTGTCTGCCAGCCACTTGCTACTACGGCCACATTCAGCTGCTGGCAGGGATAAGAATCTGCATGGCTGTCAGGCCTTGGTGACATCTGTGGCCGTGAATCAGATCCGCAGCGTCTACGATCGCTACGAGATCATCATGTGCTCTCCCAGTATGAGTACCACAAGTATGAAGATCGAAATAGCCATCATCGGCAGAACCACAACAATTGATCATGGGCAGTCGCAGCGCCAGGAAGCGGAAGAGGAGTTTAGCGGAGCACACTACTGTATGGAGTGGTAGTACAACAGGCTGGGAAGAGCAGAGCACTGCCTGCAGGACTGTTAATTAGTATGTGGCTAGCATTAATTTATTCTCGTTGCATCGTCGTCGTCGTCGTAGTAGCCGTAGTCGTAGTCGTCGTAGTCGTAGCAGCAGTAGCAGCAGCAGCAGCAACCGCCATTGGTCAAGCAGGGCCTGCAACGACTCGCCACCCATGTGAATCAGGGGGGATGGGTGCTGACAAAGGCCCCGAATAAAGCCACCGCCCCTAAGCGCGAAAGCATAAGCCCGCAAACCCCCCTATGTCATGTTGACGCGTGGGGCGTGCCCATTCACGAAAGAATGGCCTCCATGCCAGGGCATCCAAGGCCTCTGCTGAGTCCGAAAATTACGAAACAGGGGCCTGGGCATAGACCGGAGCATCTGCCCATGTGATTGGACATCTCCCCAATCCAGTATAGAACCTGAAGGAACGTATTCATGCAGAAGCAGTTGGAGGGATTAGGTTCCCTACCTCTGCCTGTGTACTGTGTAGCACACTTGTGTGCGAAATGACAACTCGTAGCTTACACTCACAAATCCCTCGGA
>CAJNJA010011130.1:0-29926 GCA_905231915.1 Symbiodinium necroappetens | reverse complement strand
ATGGCCTGGGAGAGTGGGGGGGGGGGAGAGTTGGTAGGGGGGGGGTGTTTAAATCCTAAACCCAACGGCCCCACGGGCTCAGAAACGAGCACTTGTCCGTGCTGCTTTGTTTTGTTCGTACCTCCCTCATTTGGGGGTTGTTTTTCTTGTGTTTTCCCCTAGGCTTTCGGGTTGGCTTTCGCGTTTGAAACAGGGTTTCTGGATCTTGGGGCCGCGTGCGTGGGGCTTGTTTGCTTCTGCTTACCTGGCTTTCGGGTGTTCCAATCATTGAGGGGTTGGTAACATACCAAGGAACATGCAGCAACTCTTAGCCAGCGTAGCCTACTTGTGTTCGACAGTGAGGCCTGGAATGACGATGCCCTGAACCCCCAAGCCTGAAGATTTCACCTAAACCTTTCTTCCTGAAGAGCTCTGAAATAAAACGGCTCAGCTACAATTCCATCGATTTCCATGCATCTCGAGGGGAGGGCTCTTGGGAGCCAAGGCTGCGTTTCAAGGGTTGGGGGTTTAGGTTCTCAGGTTGTCGGGGAATCGGGTTCGAGCTCTCTGAGAACAAGCGAGACTTCAGTAGACCGATTGAAGGCGGTTACAAGTTCCCATGTACTTAGGATGCTATCATTCCGGATCTTTGTTGACGCAGCCACATCCTGCCTTGATCATCTGAGGGAGAAGTGACGGCGGCACGAGGGAGGGCAAGACCCAGTGAGGCCTGCTCGCAAAAGGGCTTTAGGCACCGTTTAGGGCTTACCTAAAACCTACCAAAACCGACTTGTTTGCAGGGCCATGGCCCTATAAACTCCATATGAGGGTGTCTTAATAAGAGCCTACAGCAACGTAGGGTTTGGCAGGTTAAGGCATATACGGTTCGGGCTTCTTAAGCTTTTTTGGGGTTCACGCTCTCACCCTCCTCCTCGAGCTGGACACTGGAACTCCACGGAAGACTCAAGACCCCTTATCCGTCCGCCAGTCCAAGAGAGGGGCGTGTCGCCGGGGCCAAGAAGTAAAAACGACAATGCAGCAAGAGGTCGCCAAGAAGAAGGCAAAAAAAATCAACTCTTTCTACGGTTTAGGGTTCAAGGTTTAGGGTTTTTTTTGCGGGGGGGTTTAGTGGTTTAGGGTTTTAAGGTTTAGGGTTTAGGGTTTCAAAGTCAAGCTCTGCAGCGGGAGGCCTGTAGAACTCCTGGTTAAAGCCAATCATCTCCAGCCAGAAGGCCGGATACCCAATGTCAGAGACCTGAACATATCGCATGGGCCATGCAAGTCAAAGTGCATTTGTCGACCGTCACAAGCCCAGATGCAGAGGGCAGTCGCCACTTCAAAGCTGACATCCTTCTTCTCGATATCCTTATAGTGACATTATTATTATTGTTATTCTTACAATTATTACTGTTACTATTATTGTTATTATTGTTATTATTGACCCTCAAGCTTTAAGGAAGGGACCTGAATTCCTGCAACGATGCTCCGGCCTGGTGAGGCGTTTCCGGGGGGTAGTTGTAGAACATGTCGTTGTATCTGACCTCGCACAGGATTGCCCCAATGTTGGGTAGTGAAAACCGGTTGATGCCATGTAAAGGGCAAGAAGTGTACAGTTTCCACTGTGAAGCACAGCTTTCGCGTCAAGTGAAGTGTTAACTACGTAGGATACTTACTGCAATCCTAGCCGCTTTTCCCACTCGAACCCTTCTAGTATGTGCGAGTCTTCTGCATTGCAGGGTTTTGTCGTTGTTGGTTGGGGTTGAACTTCTGCAAGGCAAGGCTTTGCTTTTGTTGTTGCTTCTGGCGTTGTTCTTGTTAGTGCTGGCGATGAGTTGACTTTCAGGTGGTGGCCAGCGCATTGCTGCCAGTACTTACTACGGAGGACAGGTACATAACAGATGTACTGCATGTGCCAACCAAAAGGCAAAAAGGTGTGAATTCGGGTCTCCACGATTGAACGATTAAGGGGACGTCCTACATCCACCCTACCGTAAGTTGTTGTTGACGCCAGCCCTCGGATTGAACAGCCTATGACAAGTTCTAGCCCGACATCGTCGTAGAACATAGGCGCATCTTGGATCCAAGTGGCTACCAGCATGTCTGCCAAGGCCCACCATTCTTCGGTGATGTTGCGCTGCAGCTTGCCTCACAGTTTCTGAATCATCCAAAACCGTGCGGGACACCCTGCACATTCATTCCTCCAACCCAAAACACCGAAACTTACTTACAGCTTGGGATTGCTCGCTCGTGCTCAGAGCTTTACGCTTTCTCCCGCACCGTGGCGCATGAATCAAGGAGAACACCGGAAAAGAAGGGAACGGCAGCTATTGAGCTATGAAGTCTGGCACTACAGTCGTTTGAGCGGGAGCAGGATGCAAAGATATACTTTAGGGGCCTTGTAACATCTGGTGGGGTTCTTATGATTCAGTGAGATGCTGAAAGTTTGAACCTTTGGAAGCCCGGGCTGCACGAGTGTTGTTTCACTGAAGGAGAGCCCTCCTCCTCTATGTAATATAGTGGCCAAATATTTACTTGTACTTGTTTTGGGGGGTTTCCTATTATAGTTATAGTATAATATACCCCAAAACCATGTTCCAATTATGGGTATATCATACTATAACTATAATAGGGGAACCCCAAAATAGTACAAGTCAATATTTAGGCCACTATATTAATTGGAGGAGGAGGCCTCTCCGTGAGTCAGACAACACCCGTGCAGCCCAGGCTACCAAAGGTTCAAACTTTCAGCATGGCACTACATCATAAGAACCCCACCAGATGTTTCAAGTTCAGCATTGCACCACTAAGAAACAACGGACTCTCCCAACCTTTTGTCTCTGCAGGCTGCCCCCTAGGCCCGACAGCAGCTCAGTCGCATGTCCTAGAAACGGGTCATAAACCCACATGAAGCCGTGTCTCTCTGGAAATCCGCCAAATGCTTCGCAGCAGATTTGGCGTGCATCTTGTCCTGACGTTCGGGTGTTTGCGTTTGGGCATCAGGGCTTATTGAGGTTCAGGGGCTCTCTGCTTCAAGTCAGACTTTATACCTCAGCGTAGAGGTCTGGAGATTGTCAGGCCTGTCTTTACAGAAATGGGTTCCCCCTTTTTCTTGCGGCAAAACTAGAAGAAGGGAGGGGCTGGACATTCGGATCTCGTGCGACGGGCTGGTACATGTTGGTAGAAGAACGGCTTTCTATGTAACAACAACACCCGTCCCTGTACATACAACTACGTATATTGTTTGTCATTTGTCTACATACCCTAAACTCTATGCTGCAAGACAAACACACTCATCCGAGGCGAGGCACGGATTTCCGAAGAGCTTCTTCTGTTTCTTCTACGACGCGCAGCTGCGTGCTTTGCACCGCCGTGTACACGTACTGCTCCTCTGGCTGAATTTGCCAGGGCGTCGTGCGGTAGAAGCAGAGTCTAGTATAAGGTTCATGGGCCTAATATCGGGGCTGTATATGGGTGTGTCAGAAAAGGAGGAGCACTTCCAGGAGTGTTGGGATGGGGGCATGTCTCGCGGGTATGTTTCAGGGTATGTTTCGGGGTATGTTTCGCACTGCCGCGACGTAGTCGTAGCAGTAGTAGTAGTCGTCGTCGTCTTCGTTGCAGTAGTAGCAATAGTAGTCGTCGTCGTAGTAGTACTAGTAGAAATTATAGTAGTCGTCGTCGTAGTAGTAGTAGAAGCAGAAGCAGAAGTAGAACTAGAAGTAGAAGAAGTAGAAGTAGTAGAAGTAGCAGAAATAGTAGTAATAGTTGTAGTCGTCGTCGTCATGGTGGTGGTGTCGGTGGTGGTATGGCAGCAGCAATACTAGCAAACTAGTACTGTGATGGTTCCGGGTTGTACGTCCGAAGGTCTTGACTTCCCGGGCGGTAAGTTCAACTTCAGAATGGAAACGGCCAAGGGGCCACCTGGAAAAGATCTGGGTATGTTTCAGGTATGCTTCCGGGTATGTTACGGCTACCCTTTGCTGCGTTGCGCCTGTCTAGACGTTCCTTCACTGCTAGCTTCACCGAGACGGTTGGGATGACACAAGGCTGTGTTTCAGGGGTATGTTTCGCCAGGCCAACATCGCTCCAAGACCACAGTTGGGACATCCAAACAAACTGGCAGACCCATATAGGGAAGAGCCACGGGGTTCTGAGAAGCCCTTTCATGTGGCTTCTGTGGCGAGATCATGTCGATCCATGCGGCTCGGGCCATGCAGTTTAGGGGTCTGAATAGGTATAGAGTTTCGGGGGTGCGCGGGTTTTTAAACCGGTCTTGGTTCACAGTCGTCTCGGTAGCAAAATTCCAAAACGGAGGCTGCCAATCTCAAGAGACACACCTATGAAGCCCCAAACCCTTCCGAACTAAACCCTGGAACCCTGTGGCAGTACGGGAGCTGTTGTGTAAGATATGGGTTCCTTCATAGGGCGCTATATAAGAATGCGATTGAGGTTGCTTTTTGGGACCAGGGCTTCAGAGCCTGTCGGGTTCGTTGAAGGGCTTGCCGAGTAAGGGCACTGTGATGCTTACTATGACGGTTATGAGTAAGGGCTTCGGGGGTTTGGGGCTGGGTTTGCAAGGAGAGTCGCCTCGGCAACTCTGTTTAGGATTTAGGGACCCCTGCAAACCCCGACAGGTTAAAAGATCTGGAACACGCTCGTTCGGAGAGTCCGATCT
Source organism: Symbiodinium necroappetens (assembly GCA_905231915.1). NCBI lineage: Eukaryota > Dinophyceae > Suessiales > Symbiodiniaceae > Symbiodinium > Symbiodinium necroappetens. Next base: position 25,275 of record CAJNJA010011130.1, on the reverse strand, counting down.
AATACGTTAAACTCTGAACACACACTACGCAAGGCACTCAGGCGAATGTGCACGGCAACTGAGCCACTCAGCAGCTCTGTAGACAGCATTAGACAGCCTCAATCCAGCACCCTCTATACGAGGTAGCAGAACATGCAAACAACAGCTTCTGAGTGTATGCAAAGCTTCTGACATGTTCTGGTAGGAGATCTCCATCCAGTTTGCCACAAAGTCCTCGGATGGAACGATGTCCAAGCCGGAGAGCACAGCGGTGCGAGCATCCAACTGTGTGAAGCTGTTTCGTTGCTGCCATGCTGCTACGGTTGCTGTGACATGCTCAGTTAGGAAAGCATGACTGAACAGCACAGGCCCGCTGTCACCATGAGACGTTTTAAACAGCCGCCGGTGTGCGCGTGTGTGCGCGTGCATGCATGCCTGCCTGCCTGCCTGCCTGCCTACCTGCCTACCTGCGCGCGTGCATGCGTGCGTGCGTGCTTGCGTAACCTCAAAGCCACCGCCAGGCGCGGCTTAAGGCTTTGCCGGGTTTTGTGTGCAGGGTCTCGGCTGCTGAGCCAAAGCCGGATCTCCAGGCATCCTAATCCGCACTCTGTTCAACTTGGAGCCCACAAAACCGTGCACAACCCATTCCAACCGTCTAGAACAGCCCTGCACACACACACACATGTGTATGTGTGTATATATATATATACACATGCATATATGGCTAGTTCTCTAAATTAGGGCCCCTTTTTGGGTCCCCAATATCGAACGGCACCCTTATAAGAAGAACCCTAAGAGGGACCCTAATTTAGAGAACTACACATATATCTATGCACACACACCCAAACTCCCAGACGGTATAGAAGAAACACCTTCTCCCCAACCATAAGCCCTTGAGACCCGTCCTGAATCTATAAGCCACCTCAGATCCATATTAACAAATACGGCCTTTAAATGTCCCTTACATATATGATATGACAATAAGTGCAATGCTACCAGTATGTAAGACGACCTCAGAATTAAAGCAACTTGCGATTTGCCAGGACTCGAACGCCCACCACGCCGGCCGTACCTTGTGAGCGCGGCATTTCAGGTTTTGCAAGGTCTTGCGTTTTCGAGCTTAGTGCTTTCCGATGTCCAAGTCTTCTTAACCTGCACACATCTGTAGAAGCTTTAGGTTTGAGTAGGGTTGGGAGCTTTATCGCTTGAAGGTTTACTCTGTATTCCCCTAGGATGGTAAGCAAACATATTTTTTTGGGGGCCCCTCAACCTTCAACCCTACTCATAGTCTCCATTCTAGTTATGGTTCCTTTTTGCCATTACCTTATAGGATTCTAAATATAATCCACAACAAGGAACTATAACATAATGAAGCCTATAGGTGGCCAATAATTCCCGAGAGGCTGAGGGCTCTAGGGAATCTAGGGGGTTTTGTTCGGGAGTCCTCAAAGCTTGATGGGAAGGGAAGCTAGGGAATTTGGATGCCCCGGCATAGAGAGGGTGAGGTTTAGGGTTTAGGGTTTGGGGGTCGGACTTCTCCCGGTGAGCGGTCGGGTTTGGGGCATTGCTTTTGGGTTGGGGCGGCTGAAGTTGGCAGGATCAGCAGAGAAGTCAAATCTTGCAGAGTGCAGGACGTAAAGTTAAGTTTAGGGCGGGTGCATGCTGCGGTTCAGGGCTCACAGCTAGAGCAACTGCAGAAGTCTATGTACAGTATTTGTTTGTTAACTATACACATGTGCACGCATGAATGTTTGGAGCCAACCACCGCTACATAAGCATCCACATGTACAGGAGCTTGTCCATGCATACATACATACGTACATACATACATTTATACATACATGCATGCATACATACGTACATGATCTCGTACATGCACGTGCGCATGCACGCTCAAAAAATGCATTTCACCACCCGCCTAATTGCCCCATGTATGCCCATGTTGCTCACAACGTCTGTCTGTTCGGGGCTCAACATGCGACTACCCTGCTGGAACCGAATCTCACGGGTACGTGGAGGATCCAGATCATGTTTGACAGCTTCAGAAATTTGGAGCCCCCATGGGCCATCCTTCAAGCACTGAATAATACAATCTTGTACGATCCCAATTACCTAAGAGGACACCCAAGCACCACGACATCCGCATTTTTGGCGCCTATAAGCCCTGCCAGACCTGATGAAGCCCTCTCAAGCCCCGGAATCTCTTGTAGTACAAACAACACTGCATCTCCCAAGATGCAGTGTCGTGCTTCGAGAAGACGAATGATTTCTGGGAGCCAGTTCCATATGCCTCCACGTCGAACCTGACTCGACGACTGGGCGTTAGGGTTTATTGGTTTTGGGTTGTAGGGACTATAGGATCGTAGGATTTATAGGGCTTAGGATGTTCTTTTGGAAAAATGGGGGGGGAGGATTCGGACTTGAAAGGGCTGGAGGTTTAGGATTTGGGACTTCCGGGTCCCGGAGTAGAGCGCTTCTGGAAGTGTGGTCATGCTGAGGTCATGCTTCTCTAGCGTATTGCAGAGGTGTTAGACAGGCTGCTTTTGATCATGGTGAGTCGTGGTGTTCGGCATCAGTTCAGCTCTCGGAAATGATAATGATAGGGTCTATAGAGTCTAGAGGTATGTCATGGTATGGCCGCCGTATGGCCCCTATCGAACCTGCATCGCTTTGAGTTGCAGAAGGGACAAAGAAAAAGTCAGCTCGCGTGACTGCTCTGCGAAGCATGAAGGTATGGTCCCTATATAAAGCTTACAAACTCTAAATCCTAAACCAGAATTTCGGGACCCTAAGCCCTTGTTTTGAGCAGGGACTGCACTGCACTAAGCCCTTCTCTTGAACCCGTACTGGGGCCGATGCTTGTGACGGGAGGGAGCGTTCTCCGAACAGCACTAAGCCCCGAACCTCGGTTCGAGGCTTTAGGGTTTTAGGCTTTAGGGGTTTAGGGTGTTAGGGTTAGGGTTTAAGGGTGTTAGGTTTAGGGCTTTAGGGCTTTAGGGGTTTAGGGTGTTAGGGTTTAGGGGTTCCTAGACCAGAATTTCGGGACCCGAAACCCTGAACCCTAGCCGAAGCGGATGAAGGCAAGCAGCCGGCCATCCGCATCCGCCAGGGCGGAAGAGAAGAACGGAACGAAGACGGAAGATGCCGAGCAGTCAGGGGCGAACCAGACCTTGGGTTCAGGGTTTAGAGGCTTCATAGGGTTTAGGGTTTCGGGATTCCTTTAAGGGTTCTAGACGGGGTTTAGGGTTTAGAGGCTTGAAGGGAACAGGGGCTTAGGGGTGTAGAGGTGTAGGGGTGTGGGGGCTGTAGGTGTTAATGACTTTTGGCTTGGTGGGGCTGCGGAGCCATTGGTTGCCAGACAGCCCGCGACACCCAAAACATCGAGCCCCAGACCCTAAAACCCTGAACCCTAAACCGCCCCAGAGCCCTTATAACTCGACCAAACCTCACGCCTTGAAGCACACGAGCCTCCAACCGCAGTGTGAACTAGAAACAGTCTATAGAGTCCGGTGTACCTGTCAAGCCCAGACCACAAGCAAAGCTTCAATCAAACAGTCCACACTCATTCGACAACCTGACTACCTACCGAATCCCAGGCCGAAACAGAGTGACAAACCACAAAATACTGATCAAAAAAGACAATGACAATTCACTCTTTCTCAAGCCATGCGCATTCCGAGCCATCTAACCATAAACTTACACCAGGGTTTTCAATTGCAGGGTTCATCTTCTTTATCAGCACCAACATCATAATGTTCGTCTTCGGCTTCCTCTTCGTCATCGGCGTCATCCTGATCAACTGCTGCTGCACGGGTATGCACACCGAGCTGCACGCGGCTGGTGAATGGGCCCGGACTGCACAATCTGTGTGTAGGAAGTGCGTGGAATGGAGGTGGACCGTGCGAACTGTCCGGGAACCTGGGCGGCACATGAAGGTATTTACATCAACGAAAGATAAAACGAACAACGACGAAGGAACGAACCACAAAAGTATCTAAAACAACGGGCGATTTGTATCGTCAGGGAGTGTACGTGCATACATATACATATACATGTACATGTACATGCACATATACATATACATACGCATACATACATGCATGCATGCATACGTACATACATTCATGCATACATACACGCACGCATACATGCATACATTACCTTACCTTACCTTACCTTACCTTACCTTACCTTACCTTACATTACATATACATGTACACATTCCTATGTTCATATGCTTCGCTTTTTTATCTGAACTGTGCTTACATTAAGTGTATGCGCTCCTGTTGCGAGATGGCTGTAAATATGATCGCCCGCACTGAAACTCTTGTTGCTCCGCTCATCATGCTCAAGCAGCGATTAGTCAGGCTAGAAACATGCTCTGCAAGCCCTTCTCATATGTACATTCAGTGTACTAAACACGTGCTAACAAACAGTAATTACACGGTGACAATCACTCTACATAGCTGTGCGGGCAGTGCAGAAACAAACAAAATGAGTGTTTGTCGTTGACACCCTTCGCCCTCCCACGCTGGATTGTGAGTGTGTGTGTGTGTGTGTGCGCGCGTGCGCCTGCATGCTTCACCTTCATATTGAATCAGGCATGTACGTTTCATTAGTATGAAAACCAGCTTCTGAGCCTAAGACTGAAACGAGTCCTAGATGATTCGCCCCGGCCCCGGCCCCCTTGTTTCCACTCCTCTGAATCCCCTTCTCAGTAACCCCTCATCCAAATACTCACCCCGTCCCCCGCCTTGCAGCCGGGCCGAGGCGGACGACGCGAAGCATGTACAAATTTGTGACTCCTCGACTCCTCACTACATTTTACAGAAGACTGCTTGTTTGGAGAACTCGAAAAATAAGACTCGGCATCCATGGCAATCAAAACCCGAATCTCTTCAACCCCAAACGCAAACCCCTAGACCCGCCTGCACTACATCCATCTGTCAAGCCACCGATCGTGCGCCGACGCCGCCCTCGGCACGGTTGGGAGACTGCCAGGGTCCGGCCAAGCTGCCGTAGCGCATGTCGAACCTGGGCTTCAGGGTTGGACGGGTCCAGGGTTGAAGGGCGCAGGGCCGAAAAGGCTTAAGGGTATGAGGCTGGAGGGTTTAGGGTTTCGGGCTTTCGAGTTTAAGGGTTTCAAGGTTTGCAGGTTCAAAATTTCAAAAATTCAGTGTTTGCTGTACTGTAAGGGTTTAGAGTAGAGGCCCAGGACGACTTCCCTGGAAAACTACGTAAGGCTTCGAGGTCTAAGGACTTTGAGTTTGTCTTGTTTTGCTGTATGGCAAGCCTGCGTGAGTCTTAGGGTTTAGGTCTTGGGCTTGTTCAGAATTGAATGGCCGTCAGTCCGGGATATGATGACTTGAGATTCCTGCGTTTCACCGAGGCTTCGTTAACTACCTACTCTAGGTTCCCCAGAAGCCCTTTACCAATAGGGGTCCCCTTTTTCCTAATTCTCGGTTTTAACAAGGAGACCCCACAATACAAAAGGGCACAATGGTACTATACTGGGGAACCTGGTGCCATTAGGGCTTGATATCGTGGAGGGCCCAGGCGGCACGTAGCAAGTTGGCCCTTCAATGAAGACCGGGAGCTCGGTACCCTCGTAGTGCGTCCGGAACCAGTTCATCACGTCCTCAAGGGGGCTTCCCGGCAGTCAGCTCTTCTGATGCAATGGGCCGCTACACGGGGCAGTAACCTACTGCAGAAATCACGGCAGCTGGGCGCGCGTCTGGGAATAAAGGGACTGCAGTAGGTTTCGTGTGGAGCTTCGGAGTGGATGTGCTGAGCTCGGACTGGGAAAAAACGACCCAAGTGGGAGCTGACTACGGGTTTCGGAGCTACCACTCGGAGAAGGCAGGCGAGGTTATTGGATCACTATGGGTTTGGGGCTGAAGGGTTCAGAGGCATTCCGCACACTGCGGGTTTAGGTTTGAGGTTTGGCGTAATTGCATGTTCGGATAGGAAAGGCGGCCGCCAGCCGAGCTCCACTGAAAAAAACAGCCCGAGATGAAACAGCCCATCACAGCCACCACTCTGTGCAGCGCTCGCATGTATTGCAGCTGATGACGCGTCCCATACGTGTTCATTCGCTTCTGGAGGAAGCTATGGATATGCTATGGCCTGCAAACCCAGCTACAAAGACAGTAGGTGGCGGCCCCTCCAAAACCGGAGTATAGCAACCCATGATTTCAGCGACAAGGACACTGGTCTAAATCCTAAACAATAGCCCTTCCCAACAGAACCCCCGATGAGGGACGGGTATTCAAATTTCTGGGCTTCCAGTCATTGCTTTTCAACCCCAAAAGTACCCCTAAAGCCCTCAACTTTGCCTCATAGACCAGAACCCGGTTCACCTCAAGGCGGCTGGGGGCTTAGGGTTTATAGGATGTCTGAGGAGGGCTCCCAGGGTTTAGAGGAGCTTGGAAGGCCTGAACCGTCGCTTTGCCCTCGACCGGCACGGAGAAGGGAAAGCTTCCCCTGAGCAGCGCAGCTCGAGGCAACTCGAAACGTTTTTCAGGGTCCAGGAAGTCCGTCTTACATGGCTCGGCTACACATATACTTGCGGAAGTGTACGACTCAATGCTTCTTCTAGTTTGCTTTTGGATTCTTGGGGCGGGGAAGTGTAGGATGAAGCACAGGATCTTGAAAATGAAGGGTTTTTAGGCTTGGCATTTATCTTGGAGGGATCGGGGTCTGGTTTCGAGGTTTTGGCGGCCCCGGGCAGCTCTAGATACCCCCAACACCCAGACGGCTGTCCTGCTAGATGGGTGGGGTGGGGGGGGGACCACTAAACCCGGTCCAGAAGGTTTAGGGGTAGAGGTTTAAGGTTTAGGGCTTAGGGGTTGAGGGTTTAGGGCTCAGGGTTTGGAGTTTTACCACACTAGAAAGAGTGCTTGAAGCTTCAACTCTACAGCCGGATTCTGCACTCTTACAGAGCGAAGCTGCAACCAGGCGAAATCCTACCGGAGCCGGTGCATGCAGCTTTCGCAACAGAAAAGGCACCCTCCCACTCTAAGCCTCACTAGGATACCGGAGCCACCACACAACAAAGCCTCAATGCCCAAACACAAAGCCCTCCGCTCTCACCCCTAAGACCCTCTAGTACCATTCATTGTACCCTTCTGCCCCAGGGTACCCTTTTTTATCATCCCTTCACAGGAACCCATTACTATACCCTTTATACTGGTAGTACACTTGTACCTACGGTACCCCCCCCCCCCTCCCCTCTAACTCTTTAAAGGTGCCTACACCCTAAACCCTAACCCCCCCCCGCCCCCTTAAAAAAGGAACCTTTCAGTCGCTGCGGTCGGGCAGCAAGTCCGGCGTGGCTTGGAGGCCAGAGTTGGGCGCTGCTTGACGGTACACGCCCCACATACCTGTAGTAGCTTAGGGCAACCCTTGGGGTTTAGGGTTTAGGATTTGGATAGTAACTTAGGGAAACCTTTGGGCTGTAGGGTTTAGGATTCAGGTCGTAGCTTAGAGCAACCTTTTGTTTCCCTCCCACTTAGCTTGGACGAGCCCGCATTGCAGGGGTTTAGGGTTTAGGTCACTTAGGGCAACTTTTGGAGCGTTTTTTCTCGGAGGGCCTTTTTCCACAGCATGTCTGCAGAGAGCCTCCAACAGGCAGGCAGGTGCTGCCACCTTTAGCCACACATTAGACCAACTTTCGAGGTTTAGGATTCAGGGTTCAGGGTTTCCGCTCGCAGGCTCGCCCAAGGAAGGCAGGTATCCGCATCAACTCCAATCGACTTTCTATTTTGATGTGGAGCCAAAGCAGCTGGGACCGAGGGTTTATCGGGCCTAGAGGTTCGGGATTTCCTCCCTGCCTTCATGTCATCTTTTGAGGCCCCCCGCATAACTGGACGGCAACAAACATCTAATCACGATCCCCGAGCACGCCCGACCTGCTTTGGGTGTGTTGCCTCCCGGAAAGGGGCTAGGGTTTCGGAGAAGCAATCAATCGGGGCTCAGGCTTAGGGTTTTGGGTTCTGGGATGAGGGTTGGGATTGACTTCCCGTTAAGCAGGAAACGATGACCCTTTCTATTTGCGGACCTCGTTTGGGGTTCTGGGCTCTCACCGCCCCGCGGCCCAAAGTTGTTAAGGCTTGAGCTGCTCCACAGCCTGTAGCGAAGCCGGTCTGTACAGCATAAAAACCCTGAGCATTCTCTTACACACCCACACACCCGTCTGTCAAAAGCCCAGGAAGATTGGACACCTCATCCCGAAGGCTGCCTGCTGACATGGAAACCCAAAAGCCTTTCAAAGGTCAGCCGAGCAGCGCAGGGTCGAGTACATCGGGATGGGCGCGAGTCCCGGGAAGTAACCTCAATGCCAAGACCCCCCAAACCCCTTTTGCAGCTGGGCCTCTATCGCCGGGTAAACTCCCCTTTTTGGAGCTCGTGCTGAAACCCCAAAACCCTAAACCATAGCTTCATAGCTCCCACGATCCTACATCCTACATCTTTGGAAACGGATTTGACGGAAGCTCCCCCTTCGTGAAACAGCAAATATGCAGCAACTGCAACGAAATCTGAATTCCCTAAATCGTAAACTTCGCAAAGATGCCCGTGTGGTCGAGATAGTCTGAATGGAACCCTGGTGGAAGCAACCCGATATTATAACTCTCAGGCACTGGCCCCCTGAAACCCGAAGCCCCAAAAATCATCCACCCTAAACCCCAACAGTTTAGGGGTTTAGGGCCTTAGCCATAGCCCCATGACCTTCTTCTGGCTTAGAAGAACCCTCGAAATAGAGGGCCTAAATAGTTACCAATACTAGTTGGGGGTTCCATGTCATAGTTATAGTAATAGTATAATATACCCCCCCATATCCAACTCTGATTATTCAGGCCCCTCTATAGTATTAGTTCCTTTATGGTATAATATACCCCCAAACCCTACTCTGACTTTTCAGGCCCCTGTATTCCATCCCCAGGATTCCGATCGGCAGCTGAAGGTGGCCAAGTCGGGTTGAACGATGCGCTGCCAATCCAGTGGGCCAAAGCCATCCCAGAGCCCCGACTCCTGGACATCTTAGCTCAAGGGACTAAAGGAGAGACCCTTAAAGGGACCCTTGGGGTTAAATAGGGGCTGTATGAGACTATATGAGGGGTATATAAGGGTTCTACTAGGGTCTTAGGATTAGGCGTCCCTTCTAGGGGTCCCTCCTATTGTCCCTTAATTAGCGGGATGAAGGCTGCAAGTGGGTGGTATTAGGTCTAGGGTTTCTAGGGTCTACGATGGCTTAGAGCAAAAAGGGTGCAAGGGTTGTGGAGTTTGGGGTTTAGGTTCCTGTTGGGGTCAGGGTGGCGGGCTCATGGCGTAAACAACCCCAAGGCCTAAACCCGAAAAGCCAACACCCCAAATGCTAAACCCTGAACATCAAATCCTACATACAAGGTCCAATAAGGAGGAACCCCATGACATACGTGTACTAGCACCAAAAGTTCCCAGGGAATTTTTACCCACCCAAACCGTAGTCTATTGAATCCTAAGGGCCTTGGTAATTAGGAGTAGGGTTTGGGGCGGCATATTATACCATTACTAACTATATATGTAACAAGGATTCCCATGGAAACATCTTTCTCAGCTTCTGCACGAGACCCAAACAGTCCCTGGCCTTCAGAAGATCCACGATTCCAGGGTGCGCCATGAAGTTCTTTTTGTCCGCCAAGTCCACTGTGCGGATGATCATGCCTCAAGGTAGCGGCTTACAGTAGGGCTTGGGGTTAGAGCTTAGGGTTCAGGGCCGCCCCAAAGGGAATGTTTGCAGAATGCATTCATCACGACCACAATCATCACATCACTTCCACATCATCATCATCATCATCATCATTGAACCATCATCATCATTTCACGTCATCCTCATGATCATCATCAACAACAACATGATGTGACCACCATCATCGGAGTGACAGCATATTCACCATCGTCATACAAAAATTCAGCGGCATCTTAAATTAGCAAGATCATCGAGAACAGAAGCCATTCCGGTGAAGATCATGCTAATGCCGTCGGATCCGAATCCTCCCTCCTCCTCCATTTGTTATAGATTAGCTGACACAGCAGTCGTCGGTCCAAGGGGTAATACAGAAAGCCAAGGCAAAACACATCCTCTCTCTCTTCTTCGCTGTAGCACAGTCAAGGATCAAGAAGCAATCAATAAACCAAAACGCATGGACAGAACACCTCCGGCTGTCAGCTGTAGTGACTGTGACATGCGCTGATCTATGCTGCCGGGGCTGCTGTTGGCAATCACGGCCACATGGCCACTGGGCACGCGTTGGGCGACCCAGAGCGCACCACGTTGTCCAGCCCAGGGTGCCGAGGTCGCATTGTTGGGAACTCCACCTGAGATATCACAGAAAAAAAGCCCTAAACCCTAACCATTCGTTGAGACAGACAAGCTGCTTGCTTCAACCTTGAGCTACCTCATGAACAGCTGCAGTTGTCCAGACAAATCTGCCACGTTTTTGCCGGTCAGGCGATAAACCCTAGACCCTAAACCCTAAATCCCCTAGAGAGCTCTGAACCCTGACCTGAAACTTACGAGTCGAACCCCAAACTGTTCTTGTGGGGTCTGGGATCCACCTGAGTGGGCTGTCAGTGTTCCTATACTCCCCCGGCTCCAAACATTCCACCGTTCACCACGAGCTGCGGGTCATACCAACTCTCTTTGCTGAAGGTTTCTAATCTTATCCCCCTAATATTAACACTGGGGGGCCGCCCAGCAGGGGGGTATTTTTTCTCAATTGTCAGATTTGGGTGCAAGAGTAATTCATCGGACTAGTAACTAACACGAAGACAGGCAAGGAGACGGAAAGAAGGGATCATGCGGCAGAGCCTGAATTTGTCTTTTCAGACAGACAGGCGGTCAGGCCTGCAGATTTATGAAAATGTGAGGCAGGCTTCGGACAGCCGCGCTCACAGACAGGCCGAGCTGCAGACAGGCCGTTGCAGCTGAGACAAGACAGGCCTAAACCCTCAACTTTCCACCCTAACCCCCCCTAATTCAGAATAGGTTTTATAAAGGACAGTGATGATTTCGGGAGGATTGGGCGCAATATGAGATTTATTCTTAGGGGGGCGGTGTTTAATTCAAAAGGGACGTGATTATGTACAAATATACATGGAGAATCCCAAGCCGTATAGAGACCCCCAATCCCAAATCCTCAAACCTAAAGCGTGAACTCAGCACGGCCCTCAACCCTACGCACAAGCTGTCGTAAACCCTCACGGACTTCCGTGCTGCCAGAATGGCATCCCCGAGTCTAGAATTAACCTTGATAGAGACCCAGTAAAACCCTCAACGGACGTCCTATAGAAGCTGGCTTAAACCCCTTAAACCCCTTGTGAAAAACCCACCCTAAGCCCTAAACCCTAAACCCTCAACCCTAAGACCCTAAACCCGACCCTAAACCGTAAGACCCTAGGCCCTAAACCCTAAGACCCTAAACCAAACCCACCCTAAACCCTAAACCCTAAATCCAAAACCCTAAACCAAACCCACCCTAAACCCGAAACCGAACCCCCCTGCGGTGCAGCAGAAGCTTCCGCAGATGTGGAAGACCCAAGCTTCCCCCGTGCGATCCACCAGGGTCACGGCCTGCGGAACCCTGGAAGCCCAACTGAATATAAGCCCTCTAGGTTTAGGGTTTAGGGTTTTGGGGGTTTAGGGTTTAGGGGTTTAGGGTTTTGGGGTTTTGGGTTTAGGGTAGAAGCCCCAAGTACCTAGGGGGTTTAGGGCTTATAATTAGAAGGGTTCAGAAGGGAATTAAGGATTTTGGGGTGATGCGGCTTAGGGTTTGGGAGGGTTCGGAGTCGAGGTGGGAGGTTTTTCAGCTGTAGGGATTCGGGTGGGCTCAGGGCCGGTTTAAGGGCTTAGGGTTTAGGTTTTTTTACGGGTTTAGGGGTGTTTAGGGCTTAGGTTTTTTGTTTTATAGGGTGTGTTCTCTGTGGCTTGACGTTTCCAAGAAGGTAGTTACAAAGAACTACAGGGCCGGCCCGCCCGATGAGACCCCAGGAAGACGACGAGTCGGCGGGCAAAGCCTTGAACTCATTGATGCTTGTGGACTTAAATGTTCCGGTCCTGAAAATTCGAGTTCACCGATTTTAGGTGGCAATGGCAAAATCTTCAGCCTCCAGGCTAAATCCAACCATACACGTGGTTCAACACCACTAGAGGAGTTTAGGAGTTTAGGGTTTAGCCGAAAGCCAAAACTTTGCGGAGTTTAGGCACTAGGATCGTGACTCAGGTCGCGCGTTGGTCGGAGCTCGGCCTTTGATGGAGCTTGTGCCTTCACCGCTGCGGTGCTTTGCAGGACTGTACAACTGTAAACAACTGCTTGTAAGCAGAACGAACGATTCAAATTGCAATGTTTCAAAATCAGAGCCGTGTGAACAGATTGGTGGCTAATGGGCCATCACCACTCTTTCAGAGAAGCCACTGCCAACCAAATACGGACCGCACATGGATGGCCCCATGTGGACCTGATTCCTGATCTACTTGCTCCCACTGCCTCTGGCTCATTTGTGATCCGACCCTCCGAGAACAAAAGGAAGCCGGTCGGTCTGTCTCAAAACGGTCTATACACACACACACACACACGTAGAAGCGAATCACGCTTTCTTGGCGTCCCACTTCCCTTCCTTCTTCATCCTGGGCTGGCCCGTATAACCCTTTTTGAGTAACTAACTGCATCTCAGACTCGATATTTAGGGGACAATGTCTCAATTGCCTACCTAGAGTCGTCTCCACCATCCACTGCACCACTTTCAGTCCGGCTGCAGAGGCCGCCGGGGCATCGCGCTCGCAAAGCTTTGCCCTCTGCTCGAGCGACACGTCACCTGAGAGTCTCACAGGGGAAAGAACCCCCCCCTTCTGCAAAGCCCTTTGGGAAGTAAGACGCGACAAACGCATGCAGGGTATAACATCTAAGTCTACTTAATATCATACAACAAGTAAACTTTATCTTAAAAAGTCATTTCATGACAATTTAAGAAAGCCCGCCCAGAACCAGGCCATCGGACTTGACGATGCCATCCTTTCCTGGCATGGCACGCATCCCAATCTTCACCTGGGTGTGACGTTTAGGGTTTAGGGGCTAGCTGAGGATGCTAGTTCGAGATGCTCTATTTGGGAAAGTATGCGGCTTTTTCTATGTCGTGTCGCTTTCCCTACTCGGGCACTATGGTGATTTACTTGACTTAACAAACTCCACCACCAGAGCCCCGTCACTGTCTTCTGGAGCATCCATCCGTGGTACTGCATGAGGGTTTGCTTGTAGGCCTCCACACCGGCATTGCCGGTCTCCTGGGTGAACATCAGCTTGATCATAGTCAGGAAGAACTGCACACCCCTCAGGAGCCACGTGACACCGACGACGGAGGAGGATTTGAGATAGCCGGAAAAAGTTGCCCTCTCTTCTGGAGCCTGCTCGTAGACCACCTGGGCCTTCTTTAAGTTGCTCTCAATGTCACTGAGAACGAAGCCGGTTGCTGAGCCAAGCTTGGAGAGCATGTCGCGGTACAGCTCACAAGCCTCGAAGAACTTCGCCATGTCGATGTTCCTGAGGGTGCCTGACTCGTCCCACACTTCGCAGGCTTTGAACTTCTCCACGAGGAGCCCAAACCTAGTTTCGTGCACCAGGTGCACAGGCTTCATGCCGGCTGGTCTCGCTGCCTGACACGGAGCTTCGGCTGTTTCATCTCCTGATGCGGCATCGACTTCCGGCATCGCGGCAGGGGATGCAGTGCTCTCGGCTTCCATGGAAGGAGCCGGAGACTGTGTCGAGGTTTCTTCGGCAGCATCGTCCTTAGCCTTCGGCAGAGATGGGACGACGACCTCCTCGGCAGTGGGTCCCTGAGTTGCCTGGCAGTTGCCCATGCTGAGCAAAAGTGCGCAAGACCTCACTGCTGGGGATCGGGATGCAGCCTTGAGCCGCCTGCGGGCGCGAGATTTCCAGATTCCCTATACCCATAGGCCCCCCTAGTTCCTTTTTGGGGTTACCTTATAGGATTCTAAATATAAACCATAAAAAGGAACTACTTAGCCTATGGGTATGCACCCTTTGATTGCAAGGGATCGAACCCATCCTTCGGGCATGCTCGCCTTGAGCCGCTGTCCGGCCTGCTTCTGCCGTCTGGGTGGTTCTCTAAATTAGGATCCCTTTTTAAGGTCCCCAAAATAATACGCCACCCTTGTAAAAAAGGACCCGAAAAGGGATCCTAATATAGTGAACTACCCATCTGTCTGTCCCCTTCTTACAGGTGCAGAACACTTAAACCCTTTTCAGCACGGGTTTTGGGTGTATGCCGGCAAGCCTAAACCGCTAAACCCTAAACCCACTGCTCCTTATCAATCAGAGTATCCACTCTCCCGGACGGATGCAACCAGAGAGCCTTATTCGGAGAGGAGCCGGGTAGGGTGTGTGGCGGGGTTCGAACCTCCCCGGCACCGCCATAGCCGGGATCCTCGCCATAGAAGCCGTACTTGGCACCAAGCTCACCCATGGTCTGGATCCTAAGTCTCACATCCGGGGATGCAGCCCCTAGAAACCCTAAAGCCTAAACCCGAAATGGCCCTAAACCTTCACCCCACCGTACACCCTGAATCCTGCAGCTGGGCCCTGCGCCTACACTCGAACCCCATAACCCCCACCGCAAGTTCATCATTGAGTTTGCTGGAAGTTGGGGCTCTTGGGCTGTGCTGGTTTTAAGTCGTGGGGTTTTAGTACCGGTTTCTCGCTCGATGCTTTCCACTGCGATGAATGGATTATGGGTCTCGAAACTCACTCTCGGTTTTGTCACCTAGGTTTGTGATTACTGAACAGAATGGCGACCCCTAACAGCTGCACTTTGGAGCAGCCTCTCATTGAGGATTTTGAGGTGTATGGCTTCCTAACCCAACCCGAACCCTAAACCCTAAACCCTAAATCCCTAAACCCTAAAACCCTAAACCCCTAACCCCCCACAAGGCAGAAACTAAGCGCCACAAAGGCTCGCACAGCGAGCAGTCTTGCATCGCTCCAAGGCGATGGCCATGAGATTCCCAATGCTGAAAAGGGCAGCTCCACCATCAGACACTCCTCTTCGAGGGTTTTGGGTTTAGGGTTTAGCTTCCGGGACTTACGGTTCTACTTGGACCTTACCAAATGTGCCTTTTGGGACATTTCGGAGGTGACCCACAAATCAAAGCCACGAACCTAAGCAGGTAGCTTCTGTAGGGTCAAGGTATGGGTTTGGATGTTCAGTTTACAACATCGTAAGTCCTTGGCGGGCTTGTACACATCTGTTCGGGGAAGCCGAACGCATCGATACCCCACAGCCCGAAGTTCTGGGGCTCAGGGTTTATAGGTAGCCATACAGGTGCGCGTAACGGGGGGGCCTTAATTTAATAACCCTCCGCAGGTTACGCTGTCATGTTCTTATATGATGAATCTAGTAGCATGTACATGAAACCTGTCTCAAGACGAAGCACCGCACTGTCTACGCCGCCTCCTTGGGGAAATGTCAGTGCAGCCTGTTCACAGTACACATGTCGACCGACCATATCTCCTTCTATGTCTATAACTAGGTGTGTACGTGGACATATGTATATATACATACATACATACATACATACATACGTACATACATAC
This sequence comes from Symbiodinium necroappetens, assembly GCA_905231915.1. Taxonomy (NCBI): domain Eukaryota; class Dinophyceae; order Suessiales; family Symbiodiniaceae; genus Symbiodinium; species Symbiodinium necroappetens. The sequence goes on along the minus strand of CAJNJA010011130.1, from coordinate 9,652 downwards.
ATACATACATACATACATACATACATACATATGTGTGTGTTTGTGCGTGTGTATCGTTGCTACGATTATGTCCATAGTTTGCATTCGGGCCAGTGTGGTAGATTGTGGTAGTAACAGCACTTTCGGGAAGAGGGTGTGGAAGCAAAGAGCCCTCTGATTCCAGCACTGGAGATCTGCGGGGGGATTTGATCGGGCATTTGTGGGGGTCTTCGTGAGGCATGTAAGGGTTTTCTCTAGACAGTAGTAAAAAAGACTGTAGCAAAATGTAGGATGTCGTTGCTCGTGCTGTGCGAGCCAAAGAAATTCAACTCGACCCTGCCCCCTGCACCCTGGTCCCTCAACCACCGCGCCTTTCCCAACCAGGAAGGCGGGGCACGTGGACTCGCCCAGTCCTGTCTTAGTTTTCGACCTTCACAATTCAATCAATTCTTGAGGCTTTGCTATAGGATTCGTGTGAAGGCTGCAAGGTACTTTTGCAGGTAGACGGCAGACGCTCCAAAGGGGTTCGTGCTTCCCGCGTTGTGTTTTCCTTGTCAGATTCACCGGCCATTGAAAGGGCCACTGTATTAGCATACGATTGTGCATTCTTCTGTCAGGTCAGCTGGATTTAGTGAGCTGTATCTTGATCCGTCGGCATGCCCCCAAATGAAAAGAGAGAGGAGGGACTCCAAAACCGGGATTGCAGGGTTCGGATTAAGGAAGGGTGTAGAGTAAGGCTTAGTGTTAAAGTTAAGAGTAGGTTGTAAGCAAACGAGATTACCCAGGTTGGCCAGTAGCGCCCGAGTTAAAGAAACCTAAAGCGAAAGCGCGCCCAACTCCACGAAAGCTCCTGCAACGCTCTCTAAATCCCATAACAAGGCCCTTATTCTTACAACGACGGATATTGTGAATAGCCCGGCTGGGATCACTGCTATGCTCAGTTGCAGCATCTCCCAACCCCAAACCCTAAACCCGCTCCAAACAGCCAAGCTTCCCAGGCCATGTTCATTCATCAGGCCATAGGAGGCTTCCCAAAGTGCATAGGTTTGGTTCACCTGAGTTCTTAGGGTATAAGATTTTGCTGTTTTGGGTGTGTGCGTGTGTGTGTGTGAGAGAGAGAGAGAGAGAGAGAGAGACAGAGAGAGAGAGAGTGTGTGTGTGTGTGCGTTGCTTGTGGGGGGGAGGTGGAGTGGTCCTAGGTGTCGGGTTAAGGTGTTTTTAGGTGTGACCTGGAGTTTCGATTGTATTTAAGGTATTGCCTGTTTTGATTGGGTTAGTTTGGGGCTTAGGGGGTACACAGAGCTTCTGGGTTGTATTTTTGGGGCCCTTGAAAGTATGTATGAATAGGTACCTCTCCGGGAACCTAAAGGGCAATTACAGAGTTTTCCAACGCGCCACCTAGGTGTTTATGGTGTACGATTTTGGGGATTATGGTTTAAGGTGTAGGGTTTTCTTTGGTTGCTTGGCTGAGTATGGGCTGGAGCTTGTGCTTAGGGAGTTTGGGTGCAAATGTTCTGCTTGGTGCAGCGATGGCCTTAGGTGTCCCTCAACTCGGGGCCCTGTATTGCGGCTCCGTGCTGACGGAGACACCTTGATTAAAATACCTGCTTCGCTCGACATGTGGCTCATAACGGTTTACCATCGGGGGTCCTACATCCAGCTCGGCATTTTCGTGTAAAGCCGAGTTGCCTGAGGTATCCGACCGAGCTCCTCCGGGCAAGGGATAATCAGAGGAAGTTGATCATGTCGATAAGTCGGGTGCTTCTGCCGATGGTGATTCGTTAGTGGGGATGCGCTTTTCATGGCAATTGTGTTAGTTTGTCGACGTGGATGTTGGTGTTGGTGTATGTAGCGCTGCAACATGCTGCAACTATAGTAGTCGGCTGCTAGTGCGTGTGCTGACGAAAACCCACGTGGTTCCGGGTCCATAGCCGTAGCCGGCATGTGAATGCGCTCATCGAGGAAAGCAAAACGTCTCCTGTACGGTTGCTGTTTAGGACCTATTCGTTGCAGTGTGAGCAAACACCTCCATATTGAAACAGCGACGGGCGCTCGATTGTTGTACCAGGGGAAAGCAGTTATGTCATCACATTCACGGCTCGAACATCCGAACTCCGCGTCCTTGGATGCTGTGATGCCGGCTCCCGGTTGGTACTGCTTCGAGCCTCATTGGGGTGAGGTCAACACCTCACCGTCTTACTGCAAAAGAAGCTAGCGATCAGGAGCTATAGCCGCTATAGTGCAGCAGCGCCAGAACCAGCACTAGTACTCCAGTCCTAAGCATTCTAGCACTCACCAGCACCACAGCCACAAACGAGAACCACGGCCCACGACTGCTGCCACTGTTCTACAGTCATCATCCTGTTCTTCTCCCTCAGCTGCTGATGCTACAGCTGCCGCTGCTGCTGCAAAGCTGTTTTGCTCCGAACACGAACATTGAAAACTGCTGACAAACGGACAAAAGCGAAAGCGACGACACTGACATCAAGAACCAGATCACCTGAACCAAAAGCTCGCAAACGTCTCAACCCCACCCTCCCAAACGCAGTCCATGTGAGCCCATCACGCGAAGGATCCACAATTCGCGGATAAGTGCTCCAGACCGCATCGTACACAATCCGTTCCTGGGGTTCCAACTCGAGAGGAAGTAATCGTTCGGGGGGACACCAAGACACTCCGACAGTGAATGAAGGAGTATTCTCGAAGATGGAGTAGGGATCCCTGATAACTGAGGGACCCTTACTGGGAAGGGAGTGGAGCCTGGCCACTCAGCATTGCGCTTTGCGGATGCGAGTTCAAAGTTCTCCTGGTACATGAGCACCCTAAACCTTGTACCCCAAACCCAGAACTCTAAACAGTGGCAGCTAGAGCTTTCGGCCCACCAGAGCTTGTGCCCTCCAGTCTGGGGAGTTTATTCTTGCGATTATCTTTGTTGTGATTCACACATACGGCTAGTCCAGGAAATCATAAACAAAATCTTGCTGTATTGTCGAGCTTGTTCTGATTCTCTGCGTATGACTACTTTTCTTCCAGGCAGTCTCCTCTCAAGACAACTCCTTGTTCATCTCATCAAAGCACGGATTCGCAGTTGGGTTGAGCATGGAGCCCACAAGGCGTTGGTGTCTCACCCTCAACCGAACGCACACAAGTCAAAGCTGTTGAAGATAGAGTTTTAATCAGCAGTGAGTAGATCCAGCATGCACTAATGAAGGGGCCATCAGATGTCGAATGCTTTTTTGTTTTTGTGGGGTACATTAAAATTGTTGCAGTGAGGAGCCCTAGGCTAAGGAATTGTATGACTTGTAAGTTTCTTCTGACTCTGGATTTTTTACAGAGTTTTAGGCAATGCCTTCCTTGCAAACTCCTGAAAATCGACAAGCCGGTGCTTGCAGCGTGTTTGCGCTTAGGGGCTTAGGGTTTGAGGTCGAGGGTTTACGGCTCAGGGCTTCGGAATGGGGCCTTTAAGAACAAACTGCAAGCCTGAACTCTCAAACAAGCAAAACCACAGGCAATATACCAATAATGGAGCAGGTTCCAGCAACTTATGTTCATTTGCTGTATTGGGATCCAAATACGGTAGACCCTAAACGCGCTAAGTTTTATCCGAGCGGCGGAGTGGGGTGGATGGTCTTTTGCCTGCAGCGGCCGCAAAGGAAGGTCGGTCACGACTGAGTCAACAAATTTCTCCACCCAAAACCCCGGGAATGAAATTAACGCAGATCTGGCAACATCGGCTGGAAACATGCCCCGGCAGCATCACAGCTGTCTCAACTTATTTGAAGCCCTGCGTTGGCTTTTCACCTCAGTATAGAGTTCCGGAAAATCACGGGGCCTCAACAGAGATCGCAATGGCAGGGAAAAAAAAACAAGTACCTTAACGCACCAACGTGCTCTTGTTGCCTTGGCCCTACAAAACCAACCTGTGCTAGATTCTAGGCCACAACCCTGACGAGGTAGGGGGTACAGCCCAGCAGCTGGGACATAGGCCATACGCCAATCGCAATCCTGAGCTCGTCGAAGTCCGAGAAAGATCACAGGAAACACAAAGGGGCTCGCTAAGACCTACGAGATGCCTACACAGTTTCCCATGCATACCTGGCTGCCTGCCTGCCTACCTACATATGTATGTAAATTCGCATATACGGGTATGCGGGATATTCGTAGGTTTTGAAGTCATGCTGGTGTAAGTAGTGCACACACTTTGAAGACCCAGGATAGAGACTCAAAAAGCTTCTTCTCAACAAAAAATTTCTGAGCATTCTGATTCTCGGTCGTGCGTCAACTAAACATCTCGTGGGGCTCGTTCTTGGCTACAGTGCTTTGCGGCACAAGCTCCGCAATGAACTCTCTCGGCAAGAACCGATTTAATTTAAGCAGCCCGTGTTCAGCCCAACCAATTGAAGCAACAAACCCCAACGACTCACGAGAGGCTAAGCACTCTGAACCGGATCAGAACCTCCAGCTACTGCAGGCACTGGTGGAGGGAACTGGCTGATGGCCCAAACCCTGAACTGCGCGCACTGGCTTCTCGCACAAGGGTCGGCGCAGTCGTTCGAGTGGGATGCAATGGCAGAGCCGTCGGCCATAGCGTCTGCATTTACGACGATGCCTGGGTGAGGTCACTCCAAGTTTCCGAGGTGAGGTCGCAAACGACAGTGACATGTGGACGAGAAGCATGCTGCCGAATTGTAAAGCGGAGCAAACAAGCAATCAGCTCAAGCCTTCATGGGACAGAAGGCAGCATGGATTGCTTTCCAAGTAAGAAAGGGACCCTGTGCCGGCGTCAGCAGCGGCTGCCAATAATCACCCAAAGATTTCTTCAGAATCTGTACGTTTCAAGCCTCTCAAGTCCAGGAAGAGTCTGAAAGTTGCTAAGGCACTAGTGCAGCCATCGATGTCAAAGCCACCTGCAGCAATGGCGCCGTCCAGACCACCCGGAGACTTTGACTAAGAAGCCAGTGCTTCCCATTTGCCATTTACCCTCGGCTACGCTGCTACCTCGAACAGCAGCAACACTCACGGCCTGTACATGACATGCCCCTCAATCCTGCACTCTTCCTGAAACACGCCCGCACATGCAATCTAACTGCTGAGAAACAAAAAACCCCGCGGCCCTATTTCCCAAACCCGTCTACCAATCCCAAATCGCACAGAGCTTTGCAAAACCTGAGAAGCCCCTAATCTGCTAAGACTTTCCAAGTCACGGCCTCATCTCAAAACGAAAGCTAAGCCTAGAAGCCTCGCCGGCAACCTAGAATCTAGAACTCAAAGCCTTGAGTCTGATACCCAGCTGCTGCAAACAGAATCCCTAAATTCGATGCTATAGATCACAGCCCAAAAGCCTTGTCTTTGCTTGTCAAGTCTACCCATGAGCTCTTAGTAGTTCCTTTTTGGGATTACCTTATAGGACTATAAGCCACAAAAAGGAACTACTTAGGGGCCTACGGGTGGACAGACCCGAAGGCGAAAGCCTAAAACCCGATCCCCTAAATCCCGAACCCTCAGACCCAAACGCGAATGTCTGTTTCGACTCTCGGGCTTATAGGGTTTCTTTATGGCTTGTAGTGGTTAACACACACCAAAGTCACCAAAGCCCGAAAAAATCCGAAACCCCTAAAACTTCCAAAGCTGGAGCTACTTTGAGTGCTTGCGGCAGAGCACCGGCGCCGGTGAGCAGTGCGAGGGACACCGCGAAACACCGGACCATAGGCACCTGATTGAGACGAGTCTTAATCGGAATTGTACCGGTTTTCATCAGGCTTTCAATCTAGAGTTGTGAAATCCAAAAGGTTAAAAGGGCCTTGCTAGGGTCTAATGGACAAGTAAGAACCTAGACTGCCATAGTCTGTTGCTGGCACTGTCGGTTTCGTGATTTGGTCGCGCAAACTTGCGAATTTTTAAGCACAATTTCTCTATCAGCTACGACGAGGAAGCTTCTGATCCACCGGCAGGAGTTAAGGATGAGTTGAGTGTGTCATCGCAGCTGAGATGTCAGGGGTTGCGGGAAGGTCAACTTACTTGAAGATGGCGCCGTTCTCCGCTAGTTTTATTGTTGGTGGTGGTGGCTCTACGACTTCTACAGTCGTGAGCAAGCGGCCCCAAGCACTCTGGGAAACCGAGACCTGTCTTTATCACAACTGTCCCACGGCTGGCAGCAGAATTCAGTCAGGTAGACACAAATCTACTTCTCGGAAATCGTTCTTCAGTTCAGTCTGCTCCCGCGCACCTACCGGCTTTGTACTGCGATCCTTCTCAGGGCTGGCAGTTGGATAAGCGCTTTTGTAGGTACCATCAGCCCAACACATTCTTGCTGTCGTCGTTGCAACTTGCCAAGACATGTAGTTGGGAAAAAGCAGCATTCCGCCAAGCTGCTACAGTCCTGCCGCCGTCCGAAGGTCCTCACTTGCTGTGCGTGCAGGGGTTATACAATCACATCATGCTACCGTAAGCCTGAACTTTCCCGGTGAACTCTGCGCTTCTGCACTTGCCTTGTGCTTGGCAGTCCTGAACGATGGCAGCTGCAAACAAGCAGGATATATATATATATATAGATAGGAGTTGCAAGTTGCAAAATGGAAAATTAATCCAAGGGTCTCAATATTAAAAGGGTTCACATTTAAAGAAATTTTTTGGGGGCTTGTTGGGTCCGGAAGAGGAGTTTCCATTACGTAGGCGTTTGCTGGCTTTGCGACCTCAAAAAAGGGTTCACATTTAAAGAGATCATTCCGGAAAGCCTAGGTTTGGCAGTAAAGTAGTAAAAGATAGGCCTCTACTAAGGCTGTAGCTGCAGCAAAGTAGTATCAGATAGGCCTCTATTGAGGCTGTAGCTGCAGTAAAGTAGCAAAAAATGGGCCTCTACTAAGCCTGTAGCTGCAGTAAAGTAGTAAAAAATGGGCCTCTACTAAGCCTGTAGTTGCAGCAAAGTAGTAAAACATAGGGCTTTACTAAGGCTGTAGCTGCAGTAAAGTAGTCAAAAATGGGCCTCTACTAAGCCTGTAGCTGCAGTAAAGTAGTAAAAAATGGGCCTTTACTAAGCCTGTAGCTGCAGCAAAGTAGCAAAAAATGGGCCTCTACTAAGCCTGTAGCTGCAGTGAATACTCCAGACTGCTGCCTTTCTGCAGGCTTGCAGTGCCCACCCCCCAATCATTCTATTATTGCGACCCCCCACTTTCCATTAATGTGACCCGCCTAATCCCTGGACCCATTGGGGAGCGGGGGGGCCCCCCCCCCCTATTATTGCGACCCTCGGATTAATGACTACCTATACTATTTTGGGGCGGGCTTCTTTATTCTAAGTAAAGTATGATGGGCCCGTTTAGCGTTTCGGGTTGAGGATTTAAGGCTCAGGAGGACCAACAAACGCAAGGCCACCTGCGCGTCCGCCCCTCCACCGGCGTCACCGAAACTCCGCCATCCTGGACCTGCGCAGTGGGCGGCAGGCTCTCTGTTTGAGCTTCGGTGTGCGGGATTCGGAATTAGGGTTTAGGGTTTAGGAACGACTCTGTTTGCGGGTCGCTCGTTCCAACACCAAAGAACTCAACAACGCAAAACCCCAAGGCGAAGCAGAAAGAAAACACCCCCAAGCCATAACCTCCCACATGAATCCCGACTGCAAACCCCACTGACCCTCCTCTATATCCCTAGAACCCTACACCCTACACCCTGCATATATCCCAACCAGATTTCGGGAAGCGGACCCCAGCGCTTCCCACAAGTTCCACAAACTCTCACACCCCTCGCAATGCTCCGAAAGCTGGCAGGGTTCCAAGGGTTTAGGGAGTTGCTGCTCTGCTTTGGGGTCTACTGCCTCCGAGCCGTTCCAAGGAAAGGGGGCCAAAGTGCGTTCGAGGCCTCTATTATCCAAAAACAACAGAAAAAACTAACGTTTCGATCTTGGTATAATTGTTATCGCTGTGGTCATTTGCAGTCGTACCGCGGTTGTGCGGAGCGGTCAAGATTACTGCCAATACCGGTCGTATGGCTACGAATGTTAGAAATCCTGACAGAATATGAGCATGAAGACATGCATGTGAAAGATGCAGCGTGGTTGAATCTCGAAAAGGACGATAGAAAACATTCACACAGTTCTCAATAAGACAGCAATAAATCCGTTGCACGTGCCGCCGCCTGCACAGCATCGCCAACCTGCCAAGATAGACCAGAAGAGCCCAACTCGTGTCCACAATGCTTCTCTGTGAGGAACATCAAGTCGAGGGCGGGGGCGTCATGGCAAGCAGCGACGAATCACCCTAACCTGTCATATTTTGCCAGAGCTCATGAATGTCAGATTCTACAGCCGCGATCAAGAATTGCGAAAGCCTACCCGACATCAGGCGCATAGACTGCCGGGTGTGTGGATTGCGGCTGGGCAGTGGAATAGAGCAGTGGCAGAAATTGTGGAGGTAGCAAGCAGTAGTAGCAGTAGTAGCAGTGGTAGCAGTGGTAGTAGGAGTAGGAGTAGAAGTGGTGGGAGGAGTAGTGGTGGTAGTAGTAGTAGTAGCAGCAGTAGTAGTAACTGCTACAGCCTGCAAGCGTCATGGCACAGGAGGCCCACCTCCCTCTGCAGCACTGGCCGGAGTTTTTCGAACAGACACCGTGCTGGCTCCTGCGGCAATCCACAAGGAGAGTGCCGCTAAGGATCTTGGCAAGTGCAGACAGTGCCGTACGATTCGGTGTGCGTATCGTCAGAACAACAGACCGGGGGCCTAACCAGTCCGCAACATGAGAAAGGGCAGCTCAAGCAAAAGCACAAATCTCAAGGGGCTGAGATGCAACACTGGGCCTCAAGCCCTGCACGAATCCCCAACCTGACAGCTTTGTCGGCTTTTAGGACAAAGTAGCAACGGCCACCACCACACACAACCCCAACCACGACAACCACATCGACAGCACATCCCATACCACAGGTATAGAAGGTGGACAACATTGTGAATAAGCCGACTCAGCGTCATAACACTACTGACAGCAGCACCATCACCACCACCACCACCATCACCACCACCACCACCCAACGCCACCACGAGCGCTCTGGTAGCCATGGCTCGCTGCCGAGGAGCCCCAAACCTTGCAAAGCTGGAGATGCACATCGTAACCGTAAACTCTAAGTTTTTGAACCCGAGCTCTAATTAGCTCGTCAACTCAACTACCCTAAACCCTGAACTCTCATAAGTAAGTCGTAAATTCAACCACCCTGAAACATTGGCCTTTCCTCCCGAATCTGCAACTCGAGGACTGTCGAGCCCTCTGATATAACACTCTAACCCTCTAATATGAAACTCTAACCTGCTAGAGGTATTCCATTCTTTTGGTATAACCTATGACAAGATTCTAGAACATACTGAACATACCTTACACCCCAAGCCCCAGACCACTTCGAGCCGAAACATCTTCCAACCTCGAAACCCTAAACCCTGAACCCTTAACCCTAAACACTTAACCCTAAACCCGAAACTCGAAACCCTAAACCCGAAACCCTAAATCCTAAACCCTAAACCCGAAACTCTACACCCGAAACCTCGAAACTCTGAAACTCGAGCGCTTTGACCAAGCCAAGACCTGGCACTCGGGGAGATCTCTTGACAGCCTGGCCACCCGGTATGCGGTGTTTTCGGGTATTACTTTGTATATTATATATATATATATTAATTAATATATTAATATATATTATATATTA
>CAJNJA010011129.1:2909-13823 GCA_905231915.1 Symbiodinium necroappetens | reverse complement strand
GCATTCCTTCGCGGGAAAGCCGATGCGAACAATCCTCTTGCCATGGAGCCACCAAAGGAAATGAGACAGGCACTTAACCTTAAGGACGACGAGGTTTGTGAGCTCCTAGGCAATGCGTACGGCCGAGTTGATGCTCCCTTGCTGTTCTACAAGGAGCTGAGCAAGCAGCTTTTAAGCTTGGGGTTCACTAGGCACCCACTTGAACCATGTGTTTTTCTACTGTATTCTCAGGACTGCCTTCACGGGATCCTAGGAATGCATGTAGATGATGGAGTTTGTGGAGGAGATAAGGTGTTCGCCCAAAAGGTAGAAGCTCTTGAAAAACATTTGCCATTTGGAAGTCGGAAGCATGACCGATTCACCTTTACAGGAATCTTTCTTGAACAGCTAGCTGATTATACCATTCGAGCTAGTCAAAGTGATTATGTCCGTAACATTCCTCAGCTAGACATCGGTCGTGGTCGTCGACAAACCCCCGAAGCAGAGATCAATGAAGCCGAACGCTCCAAGCTCAGAGGACTTGTTGGTAGCTTGCAGTATGCTGTGACGCATACGCGTCCGGACATGGCGGCAAAATTAGGAGAAATCCAAAGTTCCATTCCGAAAGCAACTGTTCAAACCTTGCTATCCGCGAATAAAGTACTGAGAGAAGCCCAGGAACAGCATCAAGTATACATCTCGTACCTTCCCATCGGGGTTGAGCGTTTGACATTTGTATCGTTTGGGGATGCATCCTTTGCTTCATCAAAGAGTCTGAGCTCGCACCAGGGTGCATTGATCTGTGCCACAGACGAGCGTCTGCTTGCCAATCAGGAAGCTCCCCTTTCACCCCTAAGCTGGTCCTCTAAGAAGATCCCTAGGGTTGTTAGGTCTACCCTGTCGGCAGAAGCTTACGCCATGTCAAAAGCTGTGGACATGCTGGGTTGGATGAGGGCGCTTTGGGGTGTAGTTCACATAGCCGGGTTTTGATGGCAACAGCCTCTTCAGGGCTATCGTCAGCTTAAGCGCGCCGCGATCATCACCGATTGCAAGTCCTTGTTCGACTTGGTCACCCGTTTGGCCATGCCTTCCTGTGAGGAGTTTAGGACCACCTTGGAGGTTTTACTTTTGAAAAGAAAGGTGCTCCGAGAATACCACCTTCCGGTGGGTCCCAACAACATTGCAGGCCGCAGATTGCCTCACGAAACCCATGGACTCATCCGTTCTTCGCACCATATTAGCCCAAGGACGTTTCAAATTGTATGACGCCTCGCAGGATCTAGATAAGAACGCACAGAGGCGACAAGCCATCGAGTGGCTTGCAAAGACTCCTCCGGAGTCTTTGGTCTGACCGCTGGACCTTTGCTCTTTCTCGAGTCTGAGGGATGAAGGACTCTTCTCAAGGTTTAGAGCAGCTCGCACGAACTTTGTTTCAAAGAATTTGGGTCCGTGTGAAATCGGACTCGGCAGGTTGAACATGTTCGTGCATTCAGGACTTCAGGACCGGATGCCATCAGGCTCGAGGGTCCTTAGGGCGGGAGGGTCGAGGTGTCGCAGAGCGACACATGGCCCTTTGAGCTTCGACGATCAGTGGGACTGGCAGGCAAAACATTCTGCGCGGGGCGCTTCTGATCTTTCAGGGACTGATCATCTGGACAGACGGGGTCTGCTGATATTCTTTCCTTTATTGGACTACCTTTTCTGGATTTATCTTTCTTGGCAGGGCCAAGGGTTTCTACCAGTGGGGACTCACACCGAGTTCACAACCCTAAACCCCTAAACCCCTAAACCCCTAAATCCTGAACCCTAAAGCCCTAAACCCTAAAACCCGTCATCATCCACCTCGGGGCATCCCTTCGACTCTTGAGGCTACCAACCAAAGCATCAACGAAGACGGCGTAAGTCCTAGAAAGCTCTTGCAAAAACTCACAGAAACCCAAATAGGGATACAATTTCTACAAAGACCATCCCTAAACCCTCAACCCTAAACCGAGAACGCCCCAGAAATGCTTTAAACCAAAAGACGGGATCCAGCCGGATCCAAGGCCGCGGCCGTGCCGGGATGACCCTTCGAAGAGTTGCACCCCATTGCCCTGGGCAACAACTCTAAACCCTAAACCCAACGGTTCAGGGTTTACAGCCCAAGGTTGCCCGTTTCCCTGGGCATTCATAGGGTCTGATGTCATGGGGTTTTGGGTTTAGGCCTCGTGTTTCGGGTTTAGGGAGGTCTGATGTCATGGCGTTTGTTTGTGGAGGTTGAGGGTTTAGAGTTCAGGGGTGTTTCTGCACAAGTCACTCTCCCGTGGTAGACAGGATACTATCATTCTTCAGGTGCCGATACTATGCTGCAGCATCAATCGATTCGTCACTTACATGGCACCATCTGCTGATTTCAGCCGATTGAACCCTTAGGAATAACAGATCAAGCCCTGCAAAAGCCCTCGCATATGGACTGTCCTCACACACTATGTGTCAAGCACACTATGTGTCGAGCAGACACTGCAACCGAAGCGTATGCAGTTTACCCTTTACCATCTTGTGCTTTGGTCTTGATATGCGGGCTTTGATCGTCAGAATAGGTTACGGGGAATGTCCGAAATATAAATATACAGGGGTTATAAGGGCATACCATTGCTAATTATTCAGCTCTTCACATCCCTCTATTTTGTCCTGATACATTTGTTCAATCATGCCCGAGTCCCTTAGCCGCTTCCGCGTTCCGCGGGCTCTCACCAAAAGCCCTGAACCCAAAGCGCCTACACCTTGTACCCTGAGAACCTCAAACCTTGGCTTAACTTGCTCTTCAGCCCTTATTATGAGACCCCATATACAACCCTCACAGTACCCCATATAGTACCCTAATTTTGAATCCTCATAATATGCCTCTTTGTGGGAACATTGAACCCCTAAGAGAACCCTACAAAGGACCTTCCAAGCCCCAAAACCCTAAACCCTAAACCCAAGAAACCCAAGACCACCGCTCTCCCAAAGCGCTGACGGCCGAACCCACGATGCCTTACATCCGCAGTCTCCATTTTTAGGTATTGATACAGGGAAATGATTAAGAAACCCTGGGCCTTTATTGGGGTTCTTAATATGAACCCAATATATTGGGGTTATAGGGCCAGGGTTTCTTAATCAGGTTCCTACATTAGTATGTTTTGTCATGTCTGAACAAGGTATATACCTATATCTGGAACTAGGCTACATGAGGTCTCTGTTCTATGTTATACCGAGTTGCACTATGATATATCATGTTGTGCCATGTTTCATGGCGTTGCAGCATTGCATTGTTGTATATGATTTTATACGATGCTATGGCTGTTATGCTGTGTTAGTAGTGTGCAGTGTTGTATTATGCTGTTTTTATGGTACATTATATTATCATATTACACTATATGGTATAGTGTTAAAAGTAAAACCTTGTATTCTTTCATGTAGTAGTTGCTAATACATGTTGTTCTCTTCTGATATAGTACATCTATCATCGTCTATTGAGGTATACTCCGTTCTATTCTGTTCTGTTATGTTATGCAATGTTGTATTCCGCTACGTTATACTCTATTAAATCATACTACCTGGTGCTTGGCTGTATATACTAATTACCTCATATTATACAGTTATAGTGCAGAAAAGTCTATTACACTACATGTTTATTCAAAACCTGATAGTATAGTATAAACTGATATATTGTACTATCCCTAACCCCCATGTACCTACTGTATAAGGTACCAGAGTCCCTAGGGCCCTGTATAGTAGGTACCTGGAGGGCTAGGGTCTGTTATTGATATTCTGTGGTGCTGCTTGGGTGCAGGAAAGCTGTTGAGAACCGAGAGGGGCAGAAGGGACGAAGGAAGCTTGAGCCACAAAAGGCCGGATTTTGTTGGCTATAGGGTTTAGGGTTGTTTAGGGTTTAGGGCTTAGGGTTATTTAGGGTTTAGGGTTTAGGGTTGTTTAGGGTTCTAGGGTTTAGGCTTGCAGCGTTTTGAATTAGGGTTTGAGGGCCTGAAATAGAAATTACGGCTTGATGGGGGGCTTGAGGTTTTAAGGCTCTGCGCCAGTGAGGTTTGGGGTTCAGATGGGTGTAATATAGCAGCGTCAACAGTTAGAATTAGGGGTTTGGAGCATATTATGCGACAGCTGTAAAAGAGAACCCCGAGGAATGGTATTCTGAATTATCCAGGCTTCTTTGCTAGGGCCCGATTTGGCAAAGCTTCGCTTCAGGCTTTAGTTTTGGGCCTGCTTTGGGTGTCAGGATTCAGCGTTCAACGTAGACCCTGATCTCATTCAGAACCCCCACCTCCCCCCAGCCCTCCGTTGCAGTGAAACCTCGCAAAGGCGCGGGTTCCGCATACAAGCGACTTTTGTAGAGCAGGTTTCAGATCTACGCACTAAGAAGTGGCTTTGGGCGTCCATATATACTCTAATAATTCTGTAATAATATACCTAGGAACCCTACACGGGATAGTATTGGCAACTATGCCGACCCAAACACGAAGGAACCCGGTCGAAGCTCCCGGCCCTTTGGACAGATCCGCCAAGCAAAAAACCCAAAGTAAAAAGTCGCAAACATTAAATTATGCTTGCATAATTGGAGAACATCATAATTCTTATGCTTGCATACTTGGAGTAGGGCTTTGGGGCCCAGTAAAGAGCAAGGAGCCCGAAGGAGTGCGATTACTCTTCTCCTGCTTTTCATATTGAATCCATCACCCCAAACTCCAGGCTATAGCCCTAAAAACCCTATGAACACTTAAACCCTTATAAACCCTTGTAAACCCTTGTAAACCCTTGTAAACCCTAAACCCTTATCAACCCTACAACCCTAGACCCTTATAAACCCTAAAACCCTAAACCCATATAAACACTAAAACCCTAAACCCTAAACAAAACACTGTAAGTCCTGAACATACGACATAAACACCGGCCGGTAGGGCGCAAACTCTAAGCCCCCAAACCCAAAGCTGCGAAGCCTAAGAGTTTCAAGGAATGTTTAGGTTAAGTTACCATAATAGGGTTTAGGGTTTAGGGATCTATAGTAGATAATACAGCTTCCTTATTATGGGTAACTTAAAACTCCCATCCCTTAACACAAGAACCCCGGTATGTGGGGCCTATTCCCTAAACCCTAAACCCTAAACCCTAAACCCCTAAACCCTAAACCCATTTAGACCAGCATGCTCCAACGGATTTCACATGGTGATTTGTGCTTGGACAGTCGACGGCCTGGGGACCTTAGGGTTTAGGGTCTTAGGGTTTAGGGTTTTAGGGTTTTAGGGTTTTAGGGTTTAGGGTTTTAGGGTTTAGGGTTTAGGGATGATGTGCCTGCTTGCTGGGTCTGCTGGGTCCTACTTTAGGAGTGGAGCGGTAAAGACTGAAGAGCGGTTGCGAGATGTCTTCAGATGCCTTGGAAGCCGTGGTGCCTACAGACTAGGAATTCAGGGCGTTGGGCATGTGGTTCTAGGTTGGTGCTGAGGGTTTCCCACGGGCACTACCTTAAACTACCAAAACCTACGTTTTTGTAGGGTCCCTATAAAGTCCATATTAGGGTTTATAATAAGAACCTGCAAAAAACTAGGGTTTGATAGTTTGAGGTAACCCCAACAGCCGAAGCCCGCCCGCCAGGATTCCGCGCTCTCTTTTCTTGCTCCGATGCTCTGCAAAACGGGTGGGCCCTGGTTGTCATGAGAATGCGGATCCACACCGGCCGCATGAGAACGAGTTTGGGGAAGTACGGGATTTGAAGGTGGTTTTCCGGACTTGGGGGTTACCCTGAATACTAAACCATCAAACTACTTTCGGCTATGCTAAGATAGGGTCTCCATCACAATAGAATCGGCTTTTGGGGGGGGATACTCTGGCATAAAAACATGCGAATCTTCGACAAGAGACTATACTCTGACTCATTAATCTAAACCCTAAACCCTAAAACCCTAAACCCTAAACTGCAAGCCCTAAACCGTCAACCCCTAAAGCCCTAAAACCCTAAAACCCTAAACCGCTCCCTTCGTCTAATCGGCCCGCCAGGGTCTTCTTGCACTCCTCTGATCAGAGCTCCACCATCCGGGTAGTTCTCTAAATTAGGGTCCCTTTGGGGTTTAGGGCTTAGGGGTT
This sequence comes from Symbiodinium necroappetens, assembly GCA_905231915.1. NCBI lineage: Eukaryota > Dinophyceae > Suessiales > Symbiodiniaceae > Symbiodinium > Symbiodinium necroappetens. The sequence continues at coordinate 7,730 of CAJNJA010011129.1, read as the reverse complement.
TAAGGGTTTAGGGTTTCTCTCCTTTTCTAAGGGTGAGGTATTGTGCTGGGGACCTAAAAATGGGACCCTAATTTAGAGAACTACCCATCGGTTGCGGTGAAACGTTCCGATGTTGGTTGCCACGGCGTGCAACCATCCGCCCCATGCTGTGCGATGCTGAACCGCAGCAATAGAAAACCTACACCCTAAACCCTTCTAAACTCTACACCCTAAACCCTTCTAAACTCTACACCCTAAACCCTTCTAAACTCTACACCCTAAACCCTACTAAACTCTAAACCCTAAACCCTACTACACCCTACTACACCCTTAACCCTAAACCCGAATCCGCAGACCCGCAGGTCCCAAGCCCTCTGATTCTTAAGCCGGAGCCCCACGTACTGAGCGAACCTAAAGCCCCAAACCCCACTGCTAAGTTTCATAGGAGTTTCGGGCTTCAGTTTGTCGTTTAGGGCCATACCGTCTAGGGCTTAGGGCCCTGAACCCTATTCCCTGCAACTTCTTGCTGCTAGGTTCCTTTCATTGAAAGACTACAAGACCTGTAGAAACAGTACAGTATCGAGTCTCCGGAGACCCCATGTCATGAGAATTTCGGGCGGCTGCTGACGCGGGAGCCGCCTTTCTCTTAGGCGGTTTCGTGTCATTCATGCGGCGCTTGAAGACTGTTTTAAAAAGTCGTGGTACCTTACGTCAACGTCCTTACAAGGAAGGATCGTAGTGTGGCGTAGTATTTAGGTTACTCTAGGAGGGCTTCTACATGCTAGGGGTGTACCTTGTTTGAAGGTTCTCGTGTAATCAGCAATGTCCTGTGCGAGAGTCCTGAGAGGAGAACGAATCCGCCGCTTCACGACAAGAGATATGACGGCTCCGTGTATCCGCCGGGTCACGACTGGACCGGCTTCGGAAAATGATGGCAAAAATCTCTCAATTTGCACACGGCTGCGTCGATGGCAGATGACCTATGCAACCACCTTACCCGCACTTGAAAATCAGGCTTCAGAACCCCCAACTTCGCAATGGCATTGGCCGCGGAGATGAAGGTGCGATGCTAGGGTTAAGAGTTCCTCTATGGGTTCCCATAAGAAGGCATCTATGAACAAAGGGGAAATCATGGTAGCTCAGGAGAAGTTAGGAGAGTCAGAAGTAAAGAAACATGTATGAGTATCGGAAAGAGGTTGACCAACACAAAGGCCAGGTTTCTGAGAGACCCCTAAATGATAAGGGTACCCTTTCTCCCAGTGTTCGGTTCTAATATGGAGACCCCGACATGAAGAGGGCAAGAGGGTACTACTCAGGAACCTGGAACATGGATCTCAGGGCCCAAAGTCCTAAACTCTCAATAACAAGCGCTAGGTTTAGGGTTTAGGAAACCTGTATCTCGAGTCTGTAGAGCCGAAACCCTTACGGTCAATGTGAAAACCTCCATGAAACACAGAAGTCCAGGAGCAAGTCGCTCTAGACCGTAAACCTTTGCGGCTGAGGGTCTGGGGTTGAACTCCTCAGCCCCTTAGGTGCGTAGAGGGTTTAGGAATTAAGGGCTTCGGGTTGAAGGTTTAGGGTTTAGGGTTTAGGGGTTTCGGGTTTAGGGACCGAGCTAAAAAAGGGAATACGGAGATCCAAATCACGACACAGGTGGAGTCTCACGTTGCGACTTGGGGGGCCATACGAGGTTTCATAAGGCTTTGGGTTTAGGGCATTCCCTGAATGTCAGTAGCACCCGGAAGAGCTGAAGTTAGGTAGCAGTAATGACGAGAACCCATCCAAATGAGAACCCATCTTAACTGGGCGTGAGTATGGTGAACAACATTCTGATGATGTCAGGACGATCAATGACAAAAGGGCTAAGCGGCTAAGGCAAAGAGTGGCCGTAACAACACTCACACTAGTAAAACAAACATAACACGAGAAAGGACACAGGTTAGCAAACTGGACTAACAATGCTAACTGCAAGACTGCCCAATCCTGATGTTGAGAGTGAGTAGTGTGCATATCTACAGCAGCAAGAATAGCGCACGACAGGACATAATAACTCATCAAAAGCTAAACCCTAAATCCCTAGACCCTAAACCCTAAATCCCTTAACCCTAAATCCCTAAACCCTAAATCCATTAACCCTAAACCCTAAATCCCTTAACCCTCAACCCTCAATCCCTAAACCCTAAATTATTGTAAGGACTCAAAGAAAAGCCTGACTGCAGCTGTGACCTCTCAGCAGGCGCAGTCTTGCCTCGGCTTTGCGGCAGGCTGTTTAACTTTAAGGGTTTAAGGGTTTAGGGTTTAGGGTTTGGGGTTAAGGGTTTAGGGTTTGGGGTCAAGGGTTTAGGGTGTCGGTTCAAGGATTAGGGCATTAAGGGTTTAGGGTGTAGGGTTTAGGGTTTAGGATCACAGCTGCTATTATAGGGGGCCTTAATTCATTAGAATAGTCTGTTGGGTTCCTTTCGGGTGTAATATTAATAGGGAAGCCCCAAAACTAATATAAGTAACTATTGAGGCTCCCATATTACATGGGTTCTGTCAGGCTTACTTAGCGGTTGATGTAGTTGAATTTGGGGCTTCAGGGCCCTAAACCCTAAACCCGTGGGTTTAGGGTTTAGGTTTTCGGGTTGTGGGCCTCAGGGCTTTCCGGACTTCTTTCGCCGAGACTGCCATAAGGACCCTCGAGCCACTTTTGGTGATCCCTTCCAGGCTTCGTACTGAGACCAGAATGCTGAAGAAACAAGTTTACGGTGACTTTAGTCTGTGTTTGAAGCCTTTTCCTGCCGTAGCATGCTACGGCTTGCTGTTTCGGCGGGGTGTGGGGGCTAAGCCGTAAAGGTTTGGCGCCATGGAGTTCGGGGCTTTAGGGATGGGGAGGGCTCAAGTACTTCAGGGTTGAAGCTTCAGTCGTGCCTCCAAGCCCGAGCACCACATTCAGCCCAACTCGAAGCCTTCAGTCACCTTCTCAAGAGGCAAACTTGAGAGCAAGCGTTGCTGGTCCAGCTTGCAGTGCCACTCTTAGACATGAGATACGTTTGAGCAGCCGCACACCTGTGACCTGTGACAGCTGGCTCATGAGATCGTTGAAAATGGCGTTGCCCTGCTCCCAAGCGGGGTGGCGGCGAACCACCCAGCCGTAGGAAGCTATCACCTGATCAAAGTCTTTTTTATCAGTTAAGTAGACCTTGCTTGAGGGCTCGGGACAGCTTGACTGTCCGGGACATGAACATGACTATGTTCATAGTCATAGTGATGATGCGGTGATCAGTCCCATCTTCATCATCGTCATCGTCATCATCATCATCATCATCACCATCATCCTCAACTTCAAACAACTCGTACATTGAACAACGAGCAAAGCCCCAAATCGGAAGTGTCTAGGGCTTAGGGCTCAGGGCTGCGACAAGCCGCGAAACCCATACGTCACTAACTGACTACGTAGTACAGGATCCGGAGAAGCACCCCAAAATTGAACTTCCGAAGCTATTGTCCCCATGACGGTGTTGTTTTCAACACTTTTGCGTTCATGCGCTCCATGAGTATCCAACTATGGGATCTCGATGTCCGAACATTACCGAAACCACATACTGCACCGTCCTCCAAACCCTTCAAGGTCAACCCCCTAGCCCTTGGGCCCAAAATCCTGCAGCCACAAACCTAGCACCTAACTCTTGAACTCTCAGCCACAATTAGAATGAAGCTCAGAGTCGACCTAAACCGACCTAAACCCTTGAGCCCCATCAAACCCGGTAAAAGACTCCAACCAACCCTACCCTGAAGCCCCTCAAAACAAGCCCTCAGCCCTAAACCCTACATACCAAACCCTCAACCCTAAACCCTAACCCTACCAAACCCTCAACCCGAAACACATTAAACACACTAAGAACCAAACCTTACACTCCTGAGCAACTCTCCCAGCCCCCAGGGATGCCGGCCCCATGGGGCGGCTGTTAGGCAAGTTCTGCTGGTTGGCATTCAAGGTCAGAGTCTCTGGAAGATATCTGGCCAGGATTTTCAAGGCTTTGGGTTTAGGGCTTTAGATTTTCAAGGCTTAGGGAGGTCAGCGTGGTTTGGGGATACTGAACCCTAAACTCTCAACCCCCCTAAACCCCCGTAAACCCTAGGCCCTAAAGGGATAGGGGTTTAAGGGCCCTCTCTAGGGTCTCAACGGGTTCAATGCTTAGGGCCAGGATGTCTTGGCCCGGCCCAAGCAAGGTTTAGGGTGCTTTGCGGCGGAGTTCAGCTTCGGCGCCTTACTCAGTAGAATAAAGTTTAGTTGCGGGGTGTAGTATTCATAATTAAAGGAAACTACAGGTGGGAGTTTAGGGTATATAGGGCTTCTATAAGGCTTCGATAAGGTATATGGACCTTCTATAACGCTCCTATGACGGTAACTACCCACCTGAACATGTCCTAGACATAAGGAGCTTTCAGGAATAGAACTGGTAAGTATTTCGGCCCCTATTTTTTAGGCGTATCCGGAAGCTATCTCGCCACCATTCAAAGAGGGGGCTTGTCGGAAGTGGTTGGTTCGCTACAATGCATGTAGTCCTCAACAACATACCTGCCCTGATCCTATTGAAACCTGGCTGAGCTATACCAGCAGATGCAGAACAGGAACGAGTCCGAGCGTGAGTATTGACCCTGCAAACGCCGAGCGTTTCGGATCCTACGACATCTATAGCTTTCTGTGATATTTTGTTACAATATTCCTGGTAGTCCTTGACCAACGAGCCAGCAAAGACGGAGTGGAAGGATAAGCAGGTTCGGGCTCGCTCTCTCTCGCTCTCTCTCTCTCTCTCTCTCTCTCTCTCTCTCTCCTCTGTGTCTCTCTCTCTCTCTCTC
>CAJNJA010011128.1:0-13824 GCA_905231915.1 Symbiodinium necroappetens | reverse complement strand
GCATGCATGCATACATACAGACCTGCCCACATACCTACATATCTGCGTTACATACCTACATCCCTACATACCTACCTAGCTACCTGCCTACCTACAAGCATGCATGCATGCACACCTATGCATACGTGCATGCACATAATCCTAAGTGTATGTATAGACACAGACTTATGCACATAAACCTTTGCAGAAACCATACTATACTACACTATCCTATGCTATGCTATGCTTTGCTATGCTATACTATACTATACCATACTATACAATACTAGACTATACTATACATACATACACGCACATATACACAATTACAAATACACATACACGTGCATACAATGGCATAGACATTGACATTGACTTATGCAAACACATACATGTACAAATATAGGAATATAAAAACATACACAGATAGATACAGATAAAGGTACAGGTACAGGTGTAGGTACAGACATAGAGACAGGTGTAGATGTATATGAAGATATGTATACAGATGCAGATACTACATATGTATAGGTTTAGGTATGGACATAGATACAAACGTAGAATGTAGATAGAAATACAAATAGAGCTATAGATATAGATACAGATATGCACTACGGATTATCGATCTACCTATGTATATATGTGTCTATCTACCTATCTCTGTACTGCATACACATGGGTACAGACACATACCCAATTTCTTATCTGGCTACCCGGCTATCTAGCGATGCATCTGCTTGCCTACAGTATACTTGCTTTCAGTTGTGCAACTTCTGTACACTTTGATGCATTCATCCAATCGTCACTCCCCCCGTCCATGCGAGTCTGTCTCGAGATGTTGCATGATTCCTACTCGATGCCAGGCTTTGGATGCCAGCGCCCTATCTTCTGCACATGACGGCCGTTTCGTTTGGCAATTTATCTAACCTAGTAGCAACGGCTGGCCCGCTTGCTGTACACAACTCCAGCGAGCTTCAGCATCCAAGAGGAAACATGCCTCATGCCCGACGAACTATGTCCTTGTCCCTTCTGTCGCGGGACCGATCACGTGACCGATCACGCGACCGATCTCTGCGATCCCGAGACCGATCCTGTCAATGCCGCAGAAGTCACCCGGTACACCCTGACATTAGCTGAAGGGCGGAAGGGCTCAACAGTCCCCGCCTTCCGGTCACGGTCTCGGCTGCCTAGCTCAACCAGTGGTTTGCAATGAACCACGCTGTTGAAAGTGCAATCCCCGTTGTGCTTCCTTGCTCGCCTTTCTGAGTATGGCACGGCTTGCACGTCCTCTGTCACGGTCACGGCCTCTGTCATAAAGATATTTGCAATTCGCCTCGAGCTCTAGTGCAACGACAAAAAGCTTGGGAACGGACTTCGACTTCGGTCGCGACTTCTGCTACGACTTCTGTCCTCAAAGGTGGGGGGTTTTCTGTTCACATATCACTTGGTCGTCGACAACCGGAGAGACAGCCACCACGTTCAAGTCTGCATCTTTCTCCTTGTCTTTCTTTTCCTCAGCGCACAACTTCTTGTAAGACTGTTCCGGGACGGGCGAGCTCGCAACTGTGACGCCCAGGAGCCTTTTCTTTCTCTTTTGCCTTCTCCTTCTTCTTATCCTGCTTCTTGTCCTTCTTTGGCTCCTTAGGATTCGGACAAGACTGGGCGTGCTGCCTGATTCCACATGACACGGACCGGACAGTCAGCGGAGCCTCGTGCTACTTTTGCGACCCTCCGAGGATGCGACTGGCAGCGCTTCCTTCTTGGCACTTTCCAGGGCTTCGTCGAGCAGATCAGCTACCTCAAACAAAATATCTTTCTTATGCTGTTCTCCTGAAAACTAGGTTGGTCAAGCAAGCGACTGCATCTCCGTCTTCATCTGCCATTCGTTCCGGCCACCTGGCTCCGATTGGATCTAGGTCGCTCTCGCGGCAAAAGACACCTGGCTATGGCAAAGACACTACATCGATCTCTGTGCGCTCAGGCGGCCGAGATGAACAGATTGTGTGTGTTTGGTAAGACTTGAGGCTTTGTAGCAAGCTGCTGCCGCTGTGCATCGCTGTTGCTGCGGTTGCTGCGGCTGTTGCTACTGCTGTGGCTACTGCTGCCACACCCGTCACATCTTTACCACCAGTAACACTAGTACCACTAGTACAAACAATATTGACAGCCATAGTCACATGCATCGTACCACTCAAACATGCGAGCAATAGAAATGAAGATTGTAGGGATACTCATAACCAAAGACCCGACAACACCACTCATGCAAACAGTTAAAATAGCAACAACGGAAGTAGCACGATCAGTCTGAGTGACAGTGTCTTTGCGGAAACTCTACGTAGCGTAGAGTCAAACTGGATGGCTATCTTGAATCTCACGCCAAGCAAGGAATGCGTGCTCCGTCAGGCTCCTGCAGTACCGCATTTTTGTGAGTACCAGGCTTCCTCAAGAAAGACCATTCGCCATACATTACTCGGGGACACTTGGTGAGCAGAAAACCCCATGAACTTCATGAGGTAAACGACTCTCAGGATCGCGTGGAGCCTTCGGTTAAGTGGATCTGAATCCTTTCGGTATGCCACAGAACAACCGAGACCTCGGTAGAGTTTCGGATTCGACTAGTTCTTAGAGGTTCACCATTACCGGTTCCTTCCGCTTGAACTGAGCCCACACAATCAGAAGACGCACCTGCAGCCGCTCCGCGATCAAGCGGCTCCTCTTCACCGTGCACGCATCAAGAGATCATGCTTCGTTTGCTTGGCCCCTTGGCGAACAGATCACTCGGATCTTCCTCTTCGTACTCCGAACCTCCGCGAGGCCTCATCTATCCTTCTCCCCATGCTTCCTGCACTTAGACAAGTAAGCCCTAGCTCCTCCGCCTGACATCTTGGGCAGCTTCACAGCAAGACCGTGACATCCCGGAGAGCCAAGATCAAGCGCTGCGAGCAAAGAACACCAGATAGTTGCAAGCAGAAACCGATACCAGGACATTCCACAAGCAATTTACGTAGTTTAATGTGAAGCAATGTGATGTAGCGTAGTATAATATAGTATAATGTGATAATACGGTACATGGTACCAGAACATGGTGCACTATACTCTACTCTGCTCTGCTCTGCTCTGCTCTGCTCTGCTCTAATCTACTCTACTGTTACTATACGATATGAAGTTATACGACACTATACTATACTGTTCTATACTGTGCTTACTATACCATACCGTATTATAATGCAATGCAACGTATTAGCTAATGGTATGTATGTATGTATGTATATGTATGTATATATATTTTTCTTCCCCCCCAAAGATCCACCATTTCTGGTGGACATACACGTTATTTGCATGCTTATTTACATATCTGTCCAATGAGTAATCCGACTGCTGGTGCTGGATGAATTGCATTGGGCATGTTGTGCGGACAAGACGCAGGAAGCCAACATAATCTGGACACTGAACATCCCTCTAGAATCCCCTGTAGAACACCCTATAGAGTACCCTATAGATAGGGATTCTAAATATGGAAAACCAGTCGGAGCTAAAGATCGGAGAGTCCGCAGTTGAACTGTAGCTTATGGGTACGGGGTTCCTATGAAGGAAATCAGGAACCAAGACGAATAGCCTTAGAACTACCTTATAGAAGGCCCTACAACTACCTTGTAGAATACCCCCTCTATGTATTTTAAACAGTTTCGTATAGGATACCCTACACAATACCTTTCTAAATATAGGCTACAGAATATCTTTTGTACAATACTTTATGGAGAACCCTGCAAGATACCTCAAAGAATGCTCTGTAGAAATACCCTGTAGTAGAATACCTTACAGTCTTACGGAAGACCGCCTATGCAATATACCCTCTGTGTACCTTAAATTAGATTTACCTTATAGAACATCCTCTACAATACCTTTTAGGATGCCCTTTAGAATACCTTTTTATAGGATACCCTATAGTATACCCTATAGAAAACGAATAAAAAAGGGACAATCAGGAGGAGCCCAAGATCTGAGAATTCACCAATTAAACGTTAGCTTATTGAATAAGGGATTTCTAAGAAAGAAACCGGTAATCTAGGAGCATTGCATATATAATATCTTGCAGAATACCCTTTTTACAAACCTTAAACAAATTCATATATAATACGGTGATACCTTATAGAATACCTTGTAGACCTATATATCTTCCTATATATACACCTGAGAATACCTTGCACAATACCGTATGGAATAACCTATAGAATACCCAATAGAATGCGCTATAGACTACTTCATAATGTTCCCTCTATATATGCAGTATGCGATGTAGAATACCATCTGGAATACTTTATAGAATACCTTATGGAATACCTCATGTATGTGATAGCCCATACATAGCTTATATACACCCTATATGAAATTTGGTGCTATCGAACCGCCTTTCGCTGATCTCATTTTCGGAAAACGCGGCGGTTCGATAGCACCAAGCTTTCAGAAACGACACCCTTCGGAAAAGTTGATGCTATCGAACCGCCCCTTCTTGTTGGCCGCATTTGCAATGGATATCGGTTCGATAACATATCCTACATGAAATTTGGTGCTATCGAACCGCCTTTCGCTGATCTCATTTTCGGAAAGCGCAGCGGTTCGATAGCACCAAGATTTGCTGTCCGAATTTGCAACGGATTACACAGCGGTTCGATAGCACCAATTTTCAGAAGGAAACAGCACATACAGCTCCCATGTTTGGCATTCATTGGACAAGTAGCTTTAAGTACATACCAAACCTGTGACCTATTGAATTCAATAGGACCTATTGAGTTCAATAGGGCTGTCGGATTGAAGATTGAAGATGAAAAGCAAACTTTCCCAGGGCATCTTCAATCTTCAATCCGACGGCCCTATTGAATTCAATAGGGCCTATTGAACTCAATAGGGTTCACGGTACAGAGTGTTCTTTAAAGTAAGGCTCAAACACAGAAATGCATGTACACACACACATATATATATATATATACTGTATCTATGCTACCCCTATCGCTATCGGGTTACGGTACAGAGTATTCTTTAAAGTAAGGTGAGAGGGTCAGGGGCATAATAGACACGACTTACACCGAAACTGGTGGATAACTCTTGGGGGGGTGCCGAAGTTACGTTTGAGACTTTATTAGAGCTCACAGAAACCGTGAGCCCGATTGAAGCGATTGAATTTCAATCGAGCCCTGGATTCAAGATTCAAGATTTCTGGAAAAGATTTCTCAGAATCTTGAATCCCGGTTGAAGCGATCGAATTTCAATCGAGCCCTGGATTCAAGATCCAAGATTTCAGGAAAAAATTTCCGATAATTGATAATCTTGAATCCTGAATCCAGGGCGCGATTGAAATTCACTCGCTTCAGTCGGTTTCAATCGGGAGACTCAGGATTCAAGATTTCAGGAAAAGTTTTCTGAGAATCTTGAATCTTGAATCCAGTGCCCGATTGAATCTCAATCGCTTCAATCGGTTTCAATCGGTCGACTGCCTGCACAACAGTCGTCTCAACCCTCCCCATCCAAATTATCCACCAAAAAGGGTGGATCTTTGGGGGGGGGGGGGGAATATATATTTTTATACACCTTTATATTTGTGTCTGTCTGTCTGTATGTATGTATGTAGCTAAATTTATGTATGTATGATTATGTATGTATGTATGTATGTATGTATGTATTTATGTATGTATGTATGTATGTATGTATGCATTACGTGTCCGCAACTTCGGAGGTACAAAGCGATACGACCTGCTACCCGACCAAGATCGTGCTGCAAAAGACTCAGGTCGGACCAACTGGAAGGGTGCTGAGGCAGCTGAACATGCCGTTGACCATTCGACCTTTTTTGAAACGAGTGGCGCGCTCCACTCCAATTGCTCGGCCTTTTGACTATCGTGCGGAACAGCCAGGACGCTGCTGGACTTGTCTGGCTACGCAAAGGGCAGTAGTTCGATCGCACGAAGCTCTGATGTCATGAATCCTGCCTAGATGTGCTGCAAGCTGAATCTGCATCAGCTGCAGTGACCGTTCATGAGCACTGGCCAGCAGATCTTACCTCTGCTTCGAACTCAGCTAGACACCAGCCATGACCCACAGTTTGTCCTTTTGAAGGTTCACCACACCAGCACCACATCTTTTCTTACCAAGACGATAGTACAAAATAGAACTTCTGGAGCAGAGTCAGGTAAGGGGCGCCATGTTTTGTACAACTGTCACCGGCGAGTGACCTTGCTTCTGCTTGCTTGACAGAGGCACAGGCTCACCAAAACGAAGACTTGTTTGATGGATGCTGGCCTGGCTTACCGAAACTGGCAACAAGAGACCTCACGGCGCTAGGCAGAGACACGCTGCCGCTTAGCCGGCGCTTCTGCTGCAGATTGCGGACGTGAGGCCTTCAGGAGATCGATCGCTGGTTTGGTGGCAAGCGAATGCTACAGATCTGTTATCCCGCAGCCCACCCACAACCAGCATGATGCAACCGGCCTTGGTCGACATCATTGCGCAGAACTCCTGCGAAGCAACAGGATAACAAAGAGAATTCGAGGAGGCGCCCCTCTGGCTTTGTGTAGATCTGCCTCGAAGTCCACGGCTCCATCGCCATCCTGCGCCGCAGGCTGTGAGATCCTCTGCTGACTGAAAAAACGACCCTGCCTTGTCCACCTCTTCGATCATTTTCTCAATTTTCCCTGCCGCGAAAGAGCCGAATCAGCTTCAAGTTGCGACTAGAGCTAAGGCTGGCTCTGTGATCCCAAACTTTACCCTTTGAGCCGTAGGCTCGCGCCAAAAAGCTCCTGCACGGAATTGCCGTTCAGCACCTGCTTCTCACAAGGCCATAAGCAGGAACGGGATTATTCGCACGTGTCATTGTCATGTGCGTGATCGTCTCTCGAAAGAGGCGAGTGCCTTGCCGAGCTCCTGCCACAGCACGAGTGCAGAGAATGCACGCACGGCAGCTCGAAGACTGCGCGCTTTCCGGCTGCCGTCGAAGGCATGCAGCGGTCCTCTCTTGTAATCTTCCCGTCGCCATCCAGGTCAAAGATTCGAAAAGCTGCCCAACAAACATCCTGTCAACACGGGGAATTTTAAGTCATGTCTTTTGAATCTTGACCAGGACGGCATCGGAGAGGTCCCGCTGCATGTAGACCTTCTGGTCCAGAGTAGCCGCAAGGAACTCCGTGTAGTCCAAGCTACCAGAGCCTCAGCCGCTATTGAGCAGCTGTTGGATGAAACGGCGCAAACGTGGTTAACTTGGCAGCTCACCATTGCAATCAATCGCTTGTAGGATGTCCTGACGAGGGCAGCAATGGGCAGATTTGCATCCAACCAGTTTGGGACAGGCAGTGCGGGGCATCCTGCTTTGGTTCATTACACCCCTGCTGGGCCCTAGCTAGGCAATGGAGAGATCTGAGGTGGTGAAGGATGGTGAAACATGGTGAAGCCGCCCTGACGATCAGCAGTTCACTCAAAAGCTTTGACTGAAAACTTCGGCTTCGTGCTAGGGCTAGGACTCTTGAATAATCATCGAATGGGTCGGAGAGCTCTGGGTCTGCACAAGCATGACGCAAAAAAAAATCAACAGGCCATCATCGGTAAGAGTGGCAGACCAACCCAATACTCCTGGAAAAATGCTCTTGGAAACTCTGCCAGTCCACAACATAACGTTTCTTTCTCCACCCTGTGAAGTTCTTGCCAAGTTAGTGGGGTATCACACCTTTGTGCACAACTCGAGAGGATTGTTCCCGAATCGATTTCCGGATTGCACAGTTGTTTATGGACAACAAAGCAGACGAACAGGTTCAGACGGTTCAGAGAAGTGACATTCGTGCATCCTTTCATGCAGATTCCTCGGCGTCCGGGTCTTTAGGCTCAGGCGCAACCTCTGTCTGCTGATTTGCTTTTCATTCGCGAGAGTCGCTGTTTTTTAGTCGCTGTTTTTTATGAGCCTCGATGAGACCAGCCCAGGGACTACAGTCATGAGTCATAGCTCCCAATGATGCCAAAGCCTCGCTGGTTTGGTGAAATGCCGAAATACTCAAAGTTTTAAACCCTAAACTGCTTGCTGTAGCACTGCGAGAACTCCTACATATATATATATATATATATTTATTTATTTTGTCCTCCAATAATCGATAGAAGACAATAATTGAAAAAGAAACAAGGATAATCTGTCCACTGTTCACGTCCTCCAAGGCTTTTGGAGGATTGAGTCCCTGCTGCACGATGGCTTCCTCAGACCAGTTGCACAGCACATGATTCTGACCATGGTGACTGCTTTGGGCTTGAGCTTTTGTAAGAGAATTTCTGTCATTGTGCCATTGTGGTCGCTGACAGCACCTGCCATGCTTATGTTCTGTGACATTGGTCCTCAATACGGCCTCCTCTAATGAAGTGTTCGCAATGTACATGTCTTTCCAGGCAGTGTTTCCCGAACGTACTCATGCAGCAGGCATAGGCTCGGAACGCGGATTTCTTCGACGGACAGTGTCCCATCACCATTCCTTCAAAGCAAGATCTTCTGCCATGCTCGTGCCGCTCGCATATTCATGCGCACCCTTCCTTTGCAAAGCTGGGAGTAAGGGCGGGGCTTGTCCAATGACCTAAAGGTCTTCTGAAGCCCATCTATCTTCTCCTTGGTCCAGCTGTTGCTGCTGAGATCAGAGAATGTCTCCACATGGTGTGAGAGAAAGCCTGACTGGAAGGCTCTACGAAATCCCCATGGGCCGCGCTTAGAGGCAACACCCCCACTTTCAGATCAGCCGCATCTGGCAACTGCTGCGCTAGTGCCGTCAGTGCAACCTGGCACACTGTCTAAGGAGTTCGACGGACTACTGGCATGGAACCATCAGCAAAATGGTACCTGACGTCGTTCGTGTCAACACATGCACGGGCATAGCCCCAGTTGCGTTCTCCGTGCCCTCCACACCTTCTTCAACTTTGAGAAGGCACGGAACCCTGACAGCCTGTCACAGGGACGGCTGCCAGCACCCTCCTACTGCAGGAAACAAGGGGTAAGTCCACAGAAAAGTCTTTTCGCTTTTGCAAATAAGGACATCTCTGAAGCAGAACTGGCCCACGAGGATGCGTGGAAGGCCTCGTGACAAAATCTTTGCTCAGAGGCGCCGGCTTCGGCGTGCCCTGCCAAAGCCCGACCGTTGACAAACTTGCGATGCGGAGAGTCCTAGCGACCGGCCTTGAACTTGAGCCACGGACTCAGCAACACGACCTCATTGCCAAACATTTGCAAACATTCCAGACCTTTTTGTACAGTGCCACCAGTGTTGCGCACTGAGCCTTCAGCTTCGGCAGTTGGCCGGATGGAAGGATCAAAGGTCAGCATCTGCGTTATGAGGTTCTTCGCCCCTGACAGGTGTGCGGCATCCAGGCATGTCTCCACCTGAAATGAGGATCACAGTCAACCCAGGCAGCACCATTTTGGATTCAAGGCTGCGTGCAGTAATTGAATTCTGGCTCGGCGCCGAGAAGAGCCACAAAAGGTGTCAGGACCTCACCCTGATCGGACTTGTGCTCTGTTGTGCTCAGCCCTCACACAGGCACTCATGGCTGCACCGTAAGTGATGGGCGTCCCCTTCAATGAAAGATTCTGCATGTCGCTCGTCATTTGCAGCGATCTCTCCCAGCCCCCGCTTCGGGTGCAGGCACTGATCAAAGCGTTGCAGGAGATCACATCTGCCGAAGCCCGCAGCGCCGCCAGTTCTTCAAAGAGCCCCAATGCCAGAAACCATTGACCACCTTTCTCCAGAGCAGTCAGAGCTGAGTTGAACGTTACAATTGTGGTGCCGAGCCTCCGCCGAACAGCGACGTCTAGGAGAGATACTGCCTCCTGCCAGTGCCCTGCTTTTGCACAAGCGCTGATTGTCGCATTGAAAGAAATGACGTCGGCTTCCAGGGTCTGCTCCTCAGACTGCCCGAGCAATAAGGCTGCTAGCTGCCACCGGTCGCCTTTGTCACAGGCGCTGATGGCAGCGTTGTAGGACACGATGGTAGGCTCCATCCTACAAGAGGCAACCTGCTGAAGCAGCTCCAAAGCAAGTTGCCACTGCCCTCCCTTCTCGCAGGCACTCATCGTGGCATTGTAGGAAACGATGGTAGGCTCCAGTGATGCCTTCAATCCTTGCAGGAGGAGGTGGAGGGCAACTTGCCATTCCTTGGCCTTCTCGCATGCACTGATCGCAGCATTGCATGAAATCGTCGTGGCCTGCATCTTTCTGGTCAAAGAATAGGACAATAGTGAAATCGCATGTTGCCATCGCTGGCTCTTCTCGCAGGCACTGATGGCTGCATTGCAAGTGACAATGTCTATCCGAATTCCATGGCTTTCGGCTTCAGCAAGGAGTGCTACTGCAAGTTGCCACCGTCCATCCTCACAAAGGCTGATGGCGACACTGTATGTGAAAGAATTCGCACATGCATCATGCTTTCTCATCAGTCGTCCCACAAGCGCACAGGCCAATTTCCACTGCCTGCCGCTCTGACATGCACTAGCCGCCAAGTTGTACAGGACAACGCTGGGTTCAAGCTCTTCAGAACACGCCTCAGCCAGCAGCAGCACGGCTGCATGCCATTGTGCTTCACTTGCACATGCAGTCTGCGCAGCACTCTGCATGAAGCGGTTTGGGCCCCGAGGAATAGTGTTGCTAAACACCGATCGCAGCATGTGACAGGCCAGCTGCCATTGACTACCCTTCGAAAAGGCCGATGTACTTGTGCCGAAAGTGATCGAAGTCCGCTGGAGACCCCTCTCTGCAGCATTTGCGAATAATGAAATACCTTGTTTCCATGCGATGCCTTTGGCACATGCATTCATCGTGGCGTTGTACTGGATGACTCTCGTTTCCAGATTCTGGCGACGGGCTTCGTCTGCCAGTGAAACCGCTCTCTGCCACCTGTGCTCTTTAGCGCACGCGTCAATAGATGCGAAGGAGGAGCGCAGCGTGATGGACGAGGAAATCCAGAACTGCTGCAATGCTTGCAGCATCTTAACCCACTCTGGCCTCTGGCAGTTCCCATGAATAATCTCAGCTTCTGCAGCCATTGAGCAAGCGAAGGGCCGCAGCGAAGATCCTTGAGCCAGCGGAGACGAAGCAGATGCTACGAGTGCCCTCGCTTCAATCTCACATCACCAGGGCCTTGAGAGATTGGATCCCACTCAGGCGAGCGAAACTCAAAGGTTCCCGTCTTGACCTGTGCGGCATGGGAGAATTCTCCACCAGGCCATTGGGCGAAGTCACTAAGTATACTAAGTTCATCGAGGGAAACAGGGCTCTCATTGTCAGCCGGCCTTCTTGAGGATCTCCGGGTCTTTGTCACCTGGAAGGCTCTGCCCAATCCAGATCGAACAGCTGCGACTCTCGGCTTGGTCACAGCAAAAACAAAGACTAGAAAGAGTTTCGCAGCATGTCCCGGCCGCAGCTTTACAATTTTTTCACAAATCGCGAACTTCTCTGGCCTGCAAAGGGTGGAAAGCCGCAGAGGAGAACAAAGGAGATCACCTCAACTGTTCATGTGATCTAGTTGCAATCAGTTCGCTGTGCCTGGACTGGTGTTGTCTTGGGCATCAAAACAACGAAGGCCTGGGGGTTGAAAGGAGAGAGGAGCAGGGGCTGGCTACGCTAGGAGTCTTCGCCAGTGTGTTCAGGGACGCTGCGTCTGGTCCCATTCGGCCGTTACGAGTGTGTCGAGCTTAGCATTAAGGCCAAAAGGTAAGCCCAAGGAGGATCCGAATCATTCCGTCACTCAGCATCTTGCAGCGCTGTGACTTCGCTCGGAAGAAACTGAATGCCATAATGTAAAGCACAAGCCCCAAGCCCAACAAATGCATTGCCTGAAACGCACAGAAAAGTTCTGTCAAGTGGGTTCATACTGAGTGCACCGGCCCCGGCACTCCACACATCGCCTGGATCGATTCATGACGAATGTCAAATATCCCTGTTCACATCTTCACATAGACTGCGGAACAAATTTAATGTCAAGTCGCATGGACAACTGACAAACCTGCAAACTTGCTGTGGTTTGCTCCGTCTCAGTCAGATATCTCCACGAAGACTGAGGCGCACACCATGGAACAAGGGATCTCTTGGCAGGGTTGCTGCGTGCAACACTGACAGCAGCATCGGGCAACTTCACGACAGCAGCAACAGCATCAGCTGCTGCAGCATTCGTGCGTGATAATTTCGCCGAGCTTTGTGCCGACAGCAGCAACAGCAGTCAGCTGCTGCAGCGGTCGTGCTTGAGATTATCGCCGGGCTGTGTGCAAAACGGCGCACAGAACCGTGCGGCAGCAGCAGCAGCAGCAGCAGCAGCAGCAGCCGCGGCAGCAGCAGCAGCATTGCTGGAACTTTGTGGGCTTATGGGAACGCGGCAATTGCTGTAGCATGACAACCTTGAAGCACACGGTCAACGCTTTAGTCGCCCTATACCTCACGATTCTACGCGGACTTGACACCGTCGCGCAGTATTGCTGCAGTTGGTGTGCTTCGAAGCATAGCAGCCCCAAAAAAGGCTTAGGAGTCCAAGATCTCCAGCTTTACGTGTTGGTTGTGTTTTCCAAAAGGAACAGCAGCCAGTCTGAGGCGGGCGCACTTTTCGTCGTAGCCTCCTTTGAGGACCTCTCCCGGCTTCCCAGCTAAGCAAGTCTGGTACTGGTTCCTGCTGACTCGGAGCCTGTCCTGTGTAAAACAAGCAACCAATGGCAACAGGACTTCTTGTAATAAGAACCCACCTAGTTAAATCAATTCGGGAAAAACACCTACTTGCTTGTGACCCTGCCTCCGGGGCGACGTAGTAGGCTGTGCCGGCCTGCATGCGTTGGGAAGTGCCACTCCCAGAATCCCCCACCCGAAGCACCCAAAACCCCCTAAACCCTGCCTCCCAACGAAACCAGCCCTCTACATCCTAAGATCCCAAACCCTAAACCCTAAACCCTAAACCCTTCAACGATGGAAAACTCAGCCCCGCCTTGGTGCTCATTTTCACCCCGGGCTCAAACTGGCAAGCCAGGCCAAAGTCGATGATCTCAGAATGATTCAGAGATTCTCGTAAGCGACGCTTAGTGCTCAGTGCTAAGGGTTTAGGGTTCATTACTTGGGGTTTAGGGCTTGAGGTTTAGGATTTGGGGTTTAGGGATTAGAGTTTAGGAAATTAGGATTTCAGGTTGGGGTTGATCAGGGTCGATTGGCCGATGGAAGGCAGTTCTCTGGTGGAAGTCGGTAGGTGGATATCTGGGACGGCCCAAGTAGCACGAGTGGTGGCTGTTGCCGTCGTTCAAGGGGTAGGGTACGATTATTAGTCGCAGTCGTAACACTCATGCTCCGACCAGCACTTGTACCAGATATTCGTACCAGTACCTTGTTACAAGCACTCAGTAGCAGCAGCACTGGTACTTAATTTGCACTAGTACCAGAAGTACCAGTAGCACTAGCACCGGCACTAGTATCAGCACTAGCAGTAGTAGCAGTAGAAGTAGACATAGAAGCAGCACTAGCACTAGCAGCACTCGCAGCAGCAGCAGCAGGCGGAGGAGGAGGAGGAGTAGTAGTAGTAGTAGTAGTGGTAGTAGTAGTAGTAGTAGTAGTAGTAGTAGTAGTTTACATCGAACATTTAGAACAACACAAACTCACCGGCGTTTTCTCTCTAGTCGCCAGGAGCCCACAGTTGCACAACCGCTATGATTGCCTGTCATGCTTTAACCCACCAAGTGAAGATCCAGGGGTAGCATTATATTATATCATATTATATTATATTATGTTATATTATATTATATTATATTATACTATATTATATTATATTATATTATATTATATTATATTATATATTATATTGTATTAT
>CAJNJA010011127.1:0-13257 GCA_905231915.1 Symbiodinium necroappetens | reverse complement strand
GGGTTTAGGGTTTAGGCTTCTTTAAACCACATGAAGCCCTAGAGCCTCAACCCTAAAGCACCTTCCTCAAGTCCCGTGTCAAAGATGCTGCTGAAACATCTGAAATGAAACACCCTATAGTCCTATACCTGGAGGCTCATTGGTAGTTATAAGTGGGGTTATAAGTCCCCTAATATGTATAGTTACCCTACTTATAACCCCATTTATAACTACCCATGAACCTCCAAGTACCTGGAGGCTCAAGACACGAATCCCATCGACTCAGAGACTCTGATCACATAATACACCACGTGACATGCACCGAAAGCCCCGAATGACGGGATTCCAGCTAGCCTTCATACCCTAAACGCTAACTTAAACCCTGTTACCACGCCGGTGGGTCTCTCAGCTGAACTCCTAATGCCTAAACCTGAAACCCTGAACCCTACAAAAATCTAAACCCTAAACCCCCAAACCCCCTAAACCCTAAACGCCCTAAACCCTAAACGCCCTAAACCCTAAACCCCCTATGCCCTGAACCTTAAACCCCCAAGCCCCGGAGCCACCAAAGATCGGGAGCCCAAAACCTACGACCCAAAGTCCCCACACCCCGGGTACACCCCTAAACCCCGTGGGAGTTATAAGTAGGGTTTAGGATTTAGGATTTAGGGTTTGGGGGTTCTAGAGGGTTCAAGGCTTAGGGTCTAGGGTAGCTATAAGTCGGGTTACAAGTAAGGTAGATATACTTATAAGTCGTATTAGGAAACTTCTACCCCCACTTAGCACTACCCATGAACCTCCAAGTGGGAGATCGGATTAGGGCGACCCTTTGGGGATATAGACCCTCTCAATAAGGTCCGTTTTAAGAGAGCCAGAAGTAGGGTTCAGAAGGGTCCCCTTTAAGGGGTCTCCCTAACTCTACCTAGGAAAGAATCCTAAACCTTAAACCCTAAACCCTAAACCCCTAAACCCTAAAACCCTAAACCCTAAAACCCTGAACCCTAAACCTTAAACCCAAAACCCCAACCTAAACCCTCTAACAACCTAGGACCACGCAAGCCTATCCTCTGAACCTTCGGCCGCTCCTGGGAATTGCTTGCAGAACGCTCGGTCTTGGCCGCGGCGGCCGTCTCTTCCGACAGGAACAAGCACGCATCGCCGTAGGACCTAGTATAGTTTAGGGTTTAGGGTTTAGGGTTTAGGGTTTAGGCCGTAGGACGTAGTATAGGGGCTTTAATACCTAGAATAGAGTTTGGGGATGGGACAGGAAAGGAATACTCTCGATAATTGTTCCGACCCCTGTATAAGCATGTCTTCAAGACAAAGTCAACAGCATGGCGAAAAAGCGCACGAGCAATAGCTAGAACTAGATGTTAGTCACTAGCCTATGGAGAGGTGGAGATGCTTTGTAGTCTAGGCTTAAACCCCAAACTCTGAAACCAATTTCCAGAACCCCTGCAAACTCTATACTCCTCTTTGGTACCGGGGGGCAGGAAGCGATACTTGTTCGCAACCGCATGGGCGTAGGCGTTGAGCAAGGTGGCCCGAGACGTAAAGGCCGCGACCAGCAGCAGCAGCGTGCTGTCCTTAAGGAGGCTCCACTGTGCGTGGGGTTTAGGGCTTAGGGCTTTAGGGTTTAGGGCTCTTTGGGTTTAGGGCTTAGGGTTTAGGGTTTAGGGCTTAGTGTTTAGGGTTTTGGGTTTAGGGCTTTTTGGGTTTAGGGCTTAGGGTTTAGTGTTTGGGGTTTAGGGCTCTGGGTTTAGGGTTTAGGGCTTAGTGCTTAGGGTTTAGGATTTCGGGCTTCGGGTTTATGGTGTTGGTAGTCTACTGGGTTTCGGGTTTCAGGCCATGACGCCTTTCGGATGTCGGTATATATCATCGGTTTCCGGAATAAGGGTTTCTAGTGTTTAGGGTTTAGGGTGTAGGGTTTCTAGTGGCTTTTGTTAAGAACCGAAGGCTTCGTAGGGGCTTCCAAAAAACAGGCCCTGGGACGCCCAAACCTAATATGGGTTGTAAGTATAGTTACCCTACTTATAAGCCCATTTACAACTACCCATGAACCTCCAAGTAGACTCGCTAAGCCGTACATGGTTTACCTGTCGCTGCCCTTCTTCCAGGATTCCGGCTGGTGGAAGTTCGTGACGAGATCTTGGACCACCTCGGTGTGCCAGAAAGAAAACCGAGGAAAACTCAACCCTACCGGGTGATGTTTTAAATCCGGCAGTACCCGTATGAAGGAATATACCAGAATTCCCATAGTTCAGGGTCCTTAAGGTAATGCAGGATTTATATCATCAACACAACCCCCCCCTTGAAGCCTGCTTTTTAACAAAACGAATCCCCTCACTCCGTTAAAGCGCTCTATAACAAGTGATTTTGCAAGGGTCCCAGGAGGGTTCTATAAGAGGGGTTCTTTCCGCAAACCCTACCTGAACCTGTTTAAGGTAAGAAAGACTTCGTAACGAGGGGAATCCTAAAATTGCCACAAAGTTTCGGTGCTTGATGCAAAAATCTTCAGCTCAATCTTGGCAAAAATAACAGGACCCTAAACCCCTAATGTTACTAAGCCCTAAAGCCCTGATCATAAATGGCTCAAATTACCCTAATCAGGCCGCAAACCTCCCATCGGAAACCCCCAGTTGGAGAGACCTCTAGATATCTACTTAGGGTTTTGGGGTTTAAATGTATATACACCACTATTAAGCACTTTTGAACAAACCTTCATAGATACCCTTTTATAAACCCCCAAATACACCCCCACAAGGCCCTGTAAACCCCACCTTGAACTCGTAGCCTGGGACGATGCACAAACTCGTAGAGCCAGCCACCTCGGCCAGCAACACTACGGCGGCAATCTGAGCGGAGGGGCCTAACTATATAGCTCGAACTTTACGGTTTAGGGTTTAGGGTGTAGGGTAACTACACAAGGGCGAAAATGGGATGTTCTTCCGGAGCAAGCAAGGGTTGAAGGGTCACATTTTGTTTGCAGCCTGGGATGACTACCCTAAACCCCAAACCCTATACCCTAAACCGCAACATGAAACCAACCTAAACCCCGCTCCGATATCATCCCTGCGGTTCGTTGTTGGGTCGGGCTTCGGGTTTGGGATATATTGCGTAGGATAAATCCAACCCCAAACCCAGACCACCGGAAGGATCTGAAAAGTAGAGCCTCTAATTTGGGACCCTATAGTACTAAGGGGTACTTTAAAGGAACCCCCTTAAATTAGGGGATCTATGTTTTAGATCCTTCCGGTGATCTGGGAACCCTACACCCCTAACACCCCGAATCCTACATTGACGCCGAGAGACCTGGGTTAACCCGACTTTCTTCGCCTCGTCGCAGAGTCCCTGCAGCGCCTCTGCTGCAGGTAAGCCACCGGCACCCTCCTCCCGGGACAAGGGTTGTGGGTTGTCGGGGTTCGGGGGGGGCTTAGATTTGAGTGCTCTTACCATGGGAATACCTACATAAACGACATATACATATATGTACATACACACATACATACATACATACATACATACATACATACATACCTACGTACGTACATACCTACGTACATACATACATACATACATACATATACATATATATATATATACATATATATATATATTTGTATGTGTGTGCGTATAGACAGATAGAGAATCTTCTTCCTCCACTACGCTTTTGATTCTGTAATGGATGGTAACAGTATGGCTTTGGAGCGTTTCGGGCGTCTGGGGCACGGGTCCAAAAGATGAAGGCCTAATTAGGGCTTAGGGTTTAGGGTTTCGGGCGTTTCGGGCGTTTAGGGCGTTTAGGGGGTTTAGGGGGTTTAGGGCGTTTAGGGGGTTTTAGGGTTTAGGGTTTAGATTTCTGTCTGTAGCGAGGTTCACAGTGGAGTGCACAACGCTGAACATTGAGGAGAAGGCGGGTTTCGAGAATGCTCGCCAGAGCCTTTTTTTCTCGATTCTCCTTCAACCCAAATCCTGGGTTCTTGTTAAGGAATTTAGTTTAAGTTACCACAATAGGGATCTATGGTAAATAATATGGTTTCCTTATTATGATAACTTAAGTTAAATCCCTTAACAAGAACCCAGCAATCCCCGAACCTTAGATCCTACACTTAAACCTGAGCTACTTTCTCGCTCCTCCTTCATAGGGTCTGATAAAGGCTCGTAGGGCTTTGATATAGACGCCTGTACAGTTGCGAAATGCTACTGTACTCCTTGTGGAACTATAGTAGAATATCCCGGCAAGCCCCATTCCAATTACCAGGGCCCCTTCTGGGGAACCCTGCAAGTAACCAGGGAAAGGGCCCCTCCTCCTTCATGGGTCTTATCAGAGCTTTCTAAGGTTTCGTGGGGCTGTAGAAGTCTTTATGGGGCTTTATAAGAGCTCATAGGGTTGATGATATATAAATCCTGCATTACCCCATCATAAGGAATATACCATATTTCCCAGAGCTTAGGGTCCTTAAGGTAATGCAGGATGTATACCATCAACACCCTAAACCCTAAACCCTAAACCCTAAGCCCTAAGCCCTAAACCGTGGTTTTCAAGGGCTCGTTTGTAGCTTTGCTCCTCCTTCATGCTGTAGGCTTCCCACTGTCCCAGGTGGAGGCCCTGTGCCAAGCTTCGCTGTGGGTTGCTGGCCAACCAGTAGAGCGATTCGAGGGTCCGGACTGTGGTGGTTCCCACAGCAACCACCTGGGCTTTAGGGCTTCAGGGTTGAACGGTGTAGAGTTAGAGTTTTGGGGTATAGGGTGTAGGGTTTAGGTTTGCAGGGTTTAGGGTTCAGGGGTTAGGGATTCAGGGCTTCGGGTTTGCGAGGATTTACCGTTGGGCGGCTTCCGGGTAGGCTCTGGCTTAGAACCATCAAACGCTAAACATCAGAGGGCCTGTACTAGCTTACTCGTTTACTGCAGATTACTATCTGAAAATGATGCCAGAGAAAATAGTTCGAGACGAACGGGCGTCGCAACATGTGCCACATAAACACATATGTATATATATATATACACATACATATATACATATATACATTCATACATACATTCATACATACATTCATAGGTACATACGTACATACGCACATACGTACATACATACATACATACATACATATACATCATATATGCATGCATGCGTGCATGCATGCATACACAACTCATACACACCCACCCACGCACGCACACACGAACGAACGAACAAACGAACGAGCAAGCAGGCAAACAAGCAAGCAGGCAAAAACTCTTTAGATTATCGGGCAGTGCTATTCGCGTTTATGCCGGTATGACGTTGCTAGGTTGGGGCTTGGTAAGGGTTAAAGTCTGGGATTTCCGATCTGACACGTGTTTCCGGATTCGGGATGTAGAATTCCGGACCGAGGAACCAGATTTTTGAGCCTGGCTCAGCTTTTATGCTTGAAGGCTTCGCTTGCGGCCAGAGGGCTTCTTAGGCTTACAAGCTTGGGATTAAGAATTGGGGCGGCTTTCCTGCAACGAAGCTCTAACGTGTGAGGGCGGTGCTACAGATGGACCTATTCACATCTAAGTCTGGGCCCTGAATCCTGAAGATGATAACATGCACGCAAGCGCATAACGTCCATCCTACCAGCACACACATGTCCGCTTCCGCGGCACTGAAGACAGTTAAGTCCATTGGCTCAGGTATGCTCGGATAGGCCAGGCCCCGGCAAGAGAGAGACGGACGTGACGAGGGTCAGCGTGGCGAATAGAGGTGTGGCTAATAGAGTCGCCACGGGGGAGGTCGCCCACAATCCCCTTATGCCTTGCAAAAGTTCAAACCACCAAAAGAGGAGCCCGAACCGGCCGGGAAGCCTGCAGGAGGCAAGAGCAGCGAAAATTGCAGGAGGCCAGTCGGCTTGTGGCCGTCAGGCCGCAGAGGGGTCTGCCAAGAGGAGGCTCAACGGCTTGGCTCGCGTTTTGTGACGACCTGGGTCATGTGGCTTGCCCAGCGTCTATAGAACAAAAGCGAAGGATGAAGCGGATGGGGTCGCAGAGGAGGCACAACCCGCGAAGGGAGGCACGAGGGCCTAGGGCCTAAGTCCAGCAAATTCATGAGAGTAACCATTACTCTACCAAAGTGGATCTCCAGATCTCTGTCACTCATGCAAACATCCTCACCCTCGCAGGCGGGCTGCCTGAACAGGCGGGGGGGCTTTGCAACGAACCCACTCCACAAATAGCCACAGCAACATTAATCTCCCTCAACCCCCCACCACCACACCCGCCCCTCTTTGCACCCCCCCCGCCCCGAGACCCACAATACAGATGTTCGGAGTGCGGTTGATGTTGGATACCTCGGAGTAATTCTCAAACCTCAATCTGGAATCCTTGAAACCCAAGCCCTAAACCTGACAGCAAGCTGTGAACATCTCCCGTGGCCGTGTCAGGCAGTCTCGGGAGTGCAATCCAGCAATCCACGCTTCACTACAAAGCGAGAATCTATTTTTTCTGGCATGGCTGCTTTGAGTTGAATTGTTTCTCTAGAAAAATAGCCTCATGGGTGTGCGCACTCCTGGATATCCATGCAGCCACCTTTGTCTTGGACAAAGGAAAGCAGCAACCAGTGAGAATAATTCGAAACCATGTCAACACGTATTTAGCCAAAAAAAGCTTAAGCCAGACGGCTTGACAAGCCTCACAACTCATTTTTGAGTTTACAATCATACTGGCACCAGCTCGTCTTCTGCAGACTCGAGCTCAGGCATCGATGAACCTGTCTCGCTCAGAATCCTCTGCACCTTTCTTCTTGCCTGAGCAGCGAAATCAAGAGCACTGCGGCCTCGACTTTTCGGAAGCCTGGGATCGGCTCGTGCGTGCAAAGGAAGGCCAAGAGCTCTTCACACTCCATCACCACACAATAACCGAGTGGTGATGAGCCCCAGGCGCTTGTGCATTTCACAAATTCTGAAGAGTTTCGTCGATAACTCGCAACAGCTCTGCTGGTCAGCTCCATGATGCGAGGAAGCCCCTGCAGCTGGGCAACTTGGTTGACGTTTGCTCTCTTGTCAAGGAGGAGCTGTGCGGTCTCAATGAGATCTGGATTCTCCTCAAATCCAAAGGAAAGCAAACCCAAGGGCGACACGTTTCCAGCTCCTCCGGTGCCCGCTTCACCACCATTCACGTTGGCCCGGAGTTCCAAAAGCTTTGCGATCACTGGGAGTGGAGCCTGCTCGCCGATGGCGACCTGGAGAGGGAAATACTGCAAAGCGTACTTCCCTCCAGGAAAATTCACATCTGCCTGGTACCGCACCAAGACTTCAACGGCTGCTGGTGTCCTGCAGAATCCCAAAGGTGTAGGCAGAAACGTGGAAGAACTATGAGGGTCCGCCCGCATCTGGAGAAGGGTCTCCAAGGATTCGAGGCAAGTAGAGCGTGCTGCGAAATGAATCGGTGTGCAACCTTCCGGAATACCAACATCGGGTAGTGCTGGTGAGGATGTATGTGGAGAAGCTCTCCGCTCCACCAGGCTACGAAGCATTTCGCGGTCTTGCGCCAACACTGCACAAGCCACAGGTCCGAGGCCCTTGTCTCTGACTGTGTGCAAAGCAAAGTCAGCCATGAACTCATCGAGTCTACGCTGGAATGGAGGTAAGCCGACCATGTGCTCGTACAGCCCAGTGAAAAATCTGAATCTAGCCATGTTTTTCTCAGCTTGCAGCGCCAACAATTTCATGCGTAAGGCTTTGTCAACAACTTCACAGCACGTGCTGCGATCGGCCTCAACTGTGAAATCCCCCGAGTGCGCTGGGTAGCGCATCCACCTTGGCAACATGAACTTGGCAACCTCAGCATCGGTCACTACTGCAACTGGTATCTTGGAATTGCTAGATAGGAGCTTGCACCACAGTTCTGTGCGGCACCAGCCCCTCTGAAGCCAGCTGCGATAATCGCAGGTCTTCATGGAGTGGACGGTGGTGGCCTTGGGGACCAATGCCACAAACATCTGGCAAGTATCCACATAGTCAGGGATGCTCTTGATGTACGTCTGCGCTTCGACGGAATGCGGTCTTACTGGTGCAATGGAAGCATCCATGCATTGGGGAACAGAAAAGTAATCAAACCAAATGTAGCCATCTTCAATCTGTTTGCGTTCATCTGCTCTCAACGTCCGCTGGGCCCCTGCAAGATCGGAAATGAAATCGGTTTGGACCTTTATCTGCCCCGTAATGACGTTCTTCAAGGCATCTTGTAAAACCTTCAACTGTACACCATTTGGGTCGGGGTGTCGAAGACCCAGCCACTGATGTGACACAAATATCACAAAGTGGTTCCTGGCCTTGGCATCATCCCAGCAAACAAGCAAACCCTCGTCCATCAAGGTCTGATGTGGACGAAGCGGTCCTTGCATCTTCAAGACGTCCGTTACTTTCACAACCCACATGGGGGCGTATCTCTCATGCCCAGCACGGGACAAGCTTTCTGCAGCTTTGCTCGCACAGCACCCCATGGCTCCTTCGGGAGGAGATCCTGCTGTAATGTGTTTGCATGCCTATGAGTTGTGTACATCCCACTGGCTCCCATTTGTTTGGCTGTATCCACATCCTGCTCCTCTTAGAATCTTTTCGAGCCAAGCAAGATTGAGGGTTGGCACAAAAGCCAATCGTCCGAGCAGTGCATCTGCTGACTGTGCATAGGATGGACGGAACTAGGCACACAATTACCACTATGCAGCTGGGGCGATTGCAACACGAGTATTCGATCGGAAACAGCTGAACTGCTGAAACCCGAGACCCTAGAGCTCCATCCAAGCTGAATCACAAGCTAGGTGCGAGAAGAAGTCGCAACTGCTCTTTATCGTCCCGTCGCACATGATCCCTCCGGAGCAGGTGGCTTCTTAGGATATCTGGGCTAAAGATAGAGTTCAGCGTCTAAGGATTGGCGTTTGCAGCTTTCGAGGGTCCCAGCTTGTGTTTCAATCAGAAACTCGCCAAGCCCTTCCACATCATAAGGATTAGCGTGTAGGGCTTAGGGCTGGGGGCGCCAAATTTAAAGCTTCAGGCTTTTGATTCAAGCGGCTCAGGTTTGACAAGGGCTGTTGGTCTGGAGCTCGCATAGACTCTAGGGCGATAAAGAGCTGGGATCGTTTTTGTTCGTCTTCTTCGCTCTAGCTTATTTTGCGCCTGAGAATGCCAGCTTAGCTCTGATAGGATTAGGATGTAGGGTTTAGGGTCTCCGGAACTTCCGTACTTCAACGACACTGTAAACCGTAGTGGCCGAAGGTTTTGCACCAGATGAAGGTTGAGGAAGTCTCCAAATAACCCCCAGGTGCCCGTAGGGCCCCTAGCCAAAACCACAAAAAAAAACCGAGGCTTGGGCCTTGGCTCGGCATTCAGAACCACACGCCCGAAATGCCGTGCTGTCACTTCGGCAGCTGGCGCCATGCTTCCGCAAGGTCGAACAAAGCAAGGCCCATAAACACCCTATCTTCAAGGTGTCAGTGCACAACACAAGCAAGCCCCTTTTTCTAAAGCCGTAATTCCCTTCACCAGGCAATCACTAGCCCACTGGCTGCGGTGGAAAACCCAACATGCGCAAAAACATAGAGAAAAAAAACGTCAGTTAGGTTGCCCAGCAAGGGACACAAGTGAGGCGGATCCCCACGCCAAGACTCGAAAGGCTCACCGGTAGACCCAGCTTTTTTTATCCCGTACCGCAAGCCTGCATTGGGCTGCACTGTTTCTTTTTGCGCGAACCTTTCTCCACCCGTCAACCGTTAGCACCTACATTCTACTCTGCCGCTACGGGTAACCAGCGTATCGTCGACGGCAAACCAGGCACCATGCCAGAGCGGGAAGCAGTGGCGTACGACCTCGATGCGCTGGCCGTCGTGGATACGCACATCGAGGTTCATAGACAAAGCAACGCGAACGCGGGCTCCAGCTTCTTGGCAGAACCGTGCGATGGCCCGCTCGATCGGAACGCGTTGGGAGGCGAGGACGCCAGACGTGGCACAAGCGGCGCAGTGGTCGCCGTACTCATCCAATGGGCCTCGGCAGGAGCAGGCACGCGGGCCAAGCGGCACGGGGAGCCGAAAGCGATGGAGGACGAGGATCCGAAAGTGGGACGAGGGGATGGATACATCCTCGGACTGGTGTGAGAGCAAACGTGTGCTCATGACAGGCGTAGGCAGTAGTCCGCTGCCACCCGCGCAGGCAGTCGGAGGGTTTGTCACGGAGGCGCACGTCGGCTTGACCCGGCATCGCTTCTTCCCATCTAGCGACCTGCGTGCTTTCGCTGCGCAGGTAAGACGCTGCTTGCGTGGCGGCTAACACCGAGGGCATTGCGCCAGCAGCTGAGGCCCGGAAGCACTGCATGAGGCGGTCAACGACGCTCCGGGCGCAGAGGCTGTACAAGAGGCGAATGACCGGAAGAGCATCCATCCAAGAGGCACAATAAGCAGCATGGCGAAGCAGTGGAGCATAGCTTCATCGTGCTGATCTGCAAATTCGGCTCAGGCGGCCGGGGGCAAGGACGCAAGAGGTACTTTGACGCGTCACTGCCGGGGGAATGCCGAGTGCCAAAGACCGTCAGCCCGTGGCAGCGCCCGGACCCCGACCCAGACCTGGGTCCAGCTGCAGGTCAAAAATTCCGGGAGACTTCTGTCCCGCGGCGTTCCTCACACGGGTGTTGGAGTGGTTGAACGCGACATGCGCGTGGGCCTACAGCGCGCGCCGGTAGGCCTCAGAAAGCTCGCAAACCCGCTCGGGCGAGGACACGAGGCACGTGTCGTCGAGGTAGGCGAGCTTCAAGGAGTCCCCTTGTTCCCTGCCCTCGTCCTGTGCTACGTGACGTGTGGGGCCTGCTTCGTCAACCCAGGCATAGGCGCTGTAAGAGCCATAGAACTGGCGGCACAAGGGAGGAGTGGGCGCAGCTCCGGGCGAGCCAGAAGGGCGAGCATGTCAGGCTGGGTTTGGGGTCAAGGTGCACGGTGTGGCGTTTTGGATTGGGACGCCCGGCTCAAGAGTTTCTAACTTTCGTGTCGAAGGTTTCGGGCTTACACTTGCCATTATGAGGCTTCGACACCGAGTAATACTCGTTTGTAGTACCATTTGTAGCAAATCATGTCGTTTTTAGCTCGTTTGAGTCTGAGCATTTTTTTCCACGCCTCGTATAACCGTCGAGTCGCTCCGTCGAACAGGAAGTGTGGGGCAGTTTAGGGCTTAAAGGTCTAGGAATAGGATTTTCGGGTTTGGGGTTTGGGGTTGGCTGTGGAGTGTTCGTGCCCTAGAGCCACTTAGTCTCCTGAGGCCCTCGCGGCAGCCCTGGAGCCCTGCAGTCCCCGGAAGCCGTACGGCCCGACCTGGACCCAATCAAACCTACCCTTTCTTTGGGCACCTTCTTATGATTTCTTTATTTATAGAAGCTGGTGCCGCTTTTTTCCGAAGCTTTTGGAATATCTTTCCTTAAAGCTTTCTACCGTTTTAGGGCCCCTTATTATGATTTCTTGATGTACGTCCTTAAAACGGTAGACTACTTTCATTGGAGTGAAGGTAAACCCTGCCGGAAATCGGTGCAAGGTGCACCTGGTCGAGCAACCCCATGGCATCCTTCGAAGCGACGTGGCAGCTACAACACGAGATGCGGATCCTGATGTAAGGTTTTATGAGTTTTATGTGTTACGGCTTATTTTGGGTTCAATTGGTTTAGGGTTTAACATCTGGGGACGCGCGGCAAAGCCTCACTGCCGCACGCGTGCTCGGGCCGTGTTGATGAGGGAAGCAAGCCTGCTCGAAGTGTGGTGCGAAGGCGGCGGACAGCATCGCTAACTACCAGTGCACGGATGCCGCTGCAAATCGACCATGCGCTCGGCTCGCATGGCTGCGCGCGCCGGGGCAGGCGCGTCGGCGTGGGCAAGTCTGTGCGCGGCAGCGTGGAGAAGTTGGCTGTCCGCCTCGTGGTCAGAGAGCGTGCGCACGTGCTCATGATGGCTCCCGACGGGCCAGCTGCTGATCCGCGTCGCGCCGTCTGCAAGCATATGAGGAAGGCATGGAGCGGGAACGGACACGGCTCACGGGGCTGAGAAGCGGCCACGTCGGGCGACATCGGGCCGTAGGGTTCGGCGGGGCATGGGGCAAAATCGCGAAGCTCGGCGAGGGTGGCAGCGGACCCCGGGGCGAGCGGGTCGGCGACGAGCGCGCGGGCGGAAAGCTCGCTTAGGTGGACGAGTGCTATCGCTCTGCCCGCTCTGGCTGTCGAGGTCCTGAGCCTCTGAGCGCCTGGCGGCCGGCCTGGTAGCACCTGCAGCGGCTTGCTGCAGGAGACGAGGCCATTCGCCGCGCGTGAAGACTTCGCTCCGTGCTGCAAGTGTCCCACATCACGCTGGAGATGCATCCGTGGAGCAAGGGGGAAAGAGTTTCCAGCCCCGAAGCTCATCTCGTGGCGACGCGCAGA
Organism: Symbiodinium necroappetens; assembly: GCA_905231915.1. Classification (NCBI taxonomy): domain Eukaryota; class Dinophyceae; order Suessiales; family Symbiodiniaceae; genus Symbiodinium; species Symbiodinium necroappetens. The sequence continues at coordinate 873 of CAJNJA010011127.1, read as the reverse complement.
CGGCAATAAGTTGGATGCCAGTTCGGAAGGCAGTGCGGAGCGTGCCTCGCGACGGAGTGGACGCTTTGTAGAGGCTTGTAGTGTGAGGACACGGCTGCGCAAGGTCTCCTCCAAACAAATGCCGTCCAAGGACTCTAAACCAAACCGACCCGCAGGCCATCCTCGGCGGCCCGGACACGGCGTTGTGCAGCGGTGTTGGCCGCAGCATCTGCTGGTCAAAGGTGTTTGCGAGGTTTCCTCCTGACGGGGCACCCGTTGTCCTCGCCCACGCCCACTTCTGCGTCCGTGTCCGCCCCTGACGATGCTGAGGGGCCCGCTAGGGAGATTCAGATCATGGAGACGCCACGGAGCATGCGGCAGCTAGTCTCCTTCTGCCCCGACTCGCTAGCAGAGGCTTTCGCTAACCACTTCTCCCGGAGACAGGTCCTGGAGCTGTTGGCGAGGCTAGAGGACGCCAAGCTCGCTATGGAGGCCGACCAACCTCCCGCTAAGCCTGCCCGCGCAGCTCCCGGTGGGGCCGGGAGAGCACGTGCGACCGCTCTGGCAACGGCGTCCTCCACCTCCTCAATGCGGGCTGCATCGGCTCTTGACGCGAAGCCGGCATCTTGTGAGTTTGGTAGGCGGGCGCAAAGCCGGCTGGCAGGGCCGGCAGCGCAGCTGCGTTAGGAGCGGAAGGTGCTGCGGGTGCAGCCGGTGCGCGGCGTGTGGAGGCCGGGGCGTGCCTCCATGTGGCATTGCATGCCACCCATCGGCGCCTCTCCCCCAACCAAATGAACTTCCTGGGCTAATCGGGTCTTTTCCATTATTTTACCGGGTCTTAGGATTTTGTTGGTGTTGTTGTTGCTGCTGTTGTTGTTGTTGGCTCCGACGTCG